>APFE030112422.1:41254-55573 GCA_000404065.3 Pinus taeda
GATCATCGTCCCGGTGTGAGTCCTTTCTATCAGGGCACTCCCTTGCATAGTGACCTGCTTTATCGCATATGTAACATCGTCCTTTTCTTCCACCCTTAGGTCCAACCTTTCCTTTTGATTTAGTCCCGGAATTATTTCTTTTCTTAACATGAGAAGAAAATGCAGCAAGAGGACCTTTAGGCATGGGCATTTCTTGCTCTTCTACCCTTGTTTCTTCTTGAATGCATCTAGCCATTAATTCCTCGAAACTAGGAATTATATTATTGTTCAAAAGAGTAGTCCTGAACACATACCATTTGGATGGGAATCCTCCAAGAGTCGTGAGTGCCATTTCTCTGTCAGTAATAGTCTTCCCAAAAGATAGGAGATCATTCTTGATCTCGGTGATTCCTAAGAAGCATGCTTGCATACTCTCATCTTTACCCTTCTTGATTTCCCTCGGTTTATTTCTAAGAAACAAAACTTGATTTGCATCATTAACTTTAAAACATACTCGCCAGTCTATCGTACATTTCCTTGGAGATGTCCAGTTCGGAGATGTAGGCCACCAAGTGCTTGTCTCTAAAGTCCCGGACGATCTTCTTTGTTTTGACTTCTCTGTTTTTCCATTTGTTCCAGGCAGCAGCGGATGCATTTGATGGAGGCTCAACAATATTGCCTCTTACATGGTCCAACACTCCTTAATCTTCTAGGGTTAGATTGATAGACATCTTCCATCCGTGATAGTCAACTTTCTCATGGAGCTTGTCTTCGGCAGGAAAGATTGTTGAGGACCCCATAGTTCTTTTAGGATAGCCTTCCCAATCTTCTCTTCAGTGATTTCTCTTGCTCTTGCTCGGGCTTTGTCTTCACCTCAGCTCTGATACCATGTTAAGTTATGGTATGTTCTATGTTGATAACAGTTTACTTCTTTTTCTTATTATATTCCACAGATTAGCAATCACATGTACACAAAGTAAAGTGTAGATAGAACATTAAACGTTCGACAGAAAACAAGCCAAGACAAGAGATACAAGATGTGGCGGCTAGCCAGGGACAAACCCCACAATGTGTGGGGAAACCCTTTGATCAAATCTTCTCTTTTATCTTCAATAATTCAGCAGAGAGAAATAGTACAATAAATCTGATTCTATATCAACAGTAGCAAACCCTAGATCAGCAACATCAGCATTAGCAGCTTCATCATCAAAACTAGGGCAGTCGATATCTTACAAACCGACCGTCGGATCGGCTTGATTCCACCACCAAAAGTTGCAGCCTTCAGAGGAGGTTCAGATGAACCTACAACGAAGTTCAGATGAGGAGATCTTCTGGTCCACGCAAGTCAAACTTTACTTCTGCAGTTGCAGCTTCCTTCAAACTAGGGCAGTCGATATCTCGCAAACCATCTGTCGGATCGACTTGATTCCACCACCAAAAGTTGTAGCCTTCAGAGGAGGTTCAAATGAACCTACAGCGCAGATCAGAAGAGGAGGTTTGATGGTCCACGCTGGTCAAAGTTTGGATCTACAGTAGCTTTCGTCTTCACATGTGTGAGAGAGAGACCCTTTTCTGTGCAATAGAAAAGAGACTCTTTTCTGCACAGTAGAGAGAGAGATGTGATGAGATGAGTGAGTGCAAATGAAGAAAAGTCCTCCTGTATTTATACACAACTGTTGATGTTTGAATAGATGCGACTGTTGGGCTTCTGAGCCTATATGAGTTGTAGGTCGGCTTGATAATAATTCCATAATCAAAATAAATCCATATCTCCATGAATACTTATCGGAATCGGATGATCTTTAGATCAATCCTACACCTCTAGACAAGAGGAACCTAATGAACATATTATCAACCATGAATAAGATGACCCACATGAAGTTTGGCCCTAGTTGCCAATTTTAACAATAGGAAACTTAAGCATGCCAAGAAGAAACCCATTGTGGTTCCTTGGATTAAGGCACAAATCAAGGAACCCTTTCTCGCTATTATTTTCAACAAGGGATAAAGCTAAATCTTCATATTACGGGGAGGTTGACTCAACTCCCCCTGACAACAACACCAAAAATGTTGTCGCAAAATCTAGCAGGTCTTATAGAGGGGTGCCCTACAAGGCAAGCACTAGACTAAGTGACAACAATGAAGTGTGTCCCACTATCACCACAGCTACTAACCACTACTCTTTATGGATTTTCACCAATGGGAGGCTTCCCGATAAATAGGTCATTATGAGAGATATTCTAGGTTTAAAGGTTTAAGGTGACATAATAGGCTCCTAAAAGATGGCTCTACATAGGTAAAAGGCTCAACCAATGAGAATAAGGCAAATTCGCATCCCTTAGAGAGGCCTAATTAGGGCACGCTAGACCTAGGGCTTGAGCAATAGCAAGCAAAATGGATTATCCTAGAGCCAATGTGCCAAGAAAAGGTTTCCAACAATAAATATAAGCAAACCAATGGCATATCAAACCTTCAAGAAGTCCTCAAGTTGAATCTTAGCCAACCTAGGGTTTTCCTAAGGCAAATTAGCTAGGACAAGAGAAATCAAGGCCTAAAATGGTTAGATTAGCCACTAAGGAGGTTGATTCTGAGGCAACCAAGTCTACCCTTGATGTTTAATCATTCTACCACCTTAGATCTTCCCTCTAAGCAAACTCACTCCAAGCCCTAGTTTAGTCCACTTATCCTTAAGAGGACCGAAAATTGAGAGTGAAATTCAATTTTGTGGATGAAATAAGGTTTGATCACTAGTTTGACAAGACCAGTGCCAAGTCCTTGGGTTGAAATCGATGGATGTTATAGATTAGTCAATTCTTGCAAAAGAGTAAGGATGTTTTGATTGCCCTAGCACAAAACCGTAGCTATTATCTTTGTGAGGGATCAAAGACACTTGGGAGAGCTACAACAAGAGCTCACCAAAGGGATTACCATTCACATTCCATATTTGAGTAATGCACATAATGAGGATATCTAGATTCTATGCAATTAATCTTCAATGATCAATGTTGCAACAGAGAAACCCTAGATACCAAATAAATTCCATACATTAGATATAAGATCAAAGATTAATCAATGACAAGGTACAGTTACAAGATGAAATGCATGCATAATCCACTATTCATCCAAGATAACATCTCCAATGTTAAGAAAAATAGCTCCAATAGACAAAGTATTCCGTAGATCATATCTTCTCCAAGATACAAAGAAGCCAAAAATCTCCTAAGAGGGTTGAAATTGTCACAAGTGATGATCAATACAATGAATGATCCTCTCCTCTATTTATATGAGGAAGATGACATCTAATTAGCCTAATAAGCACCTAAAAACAAGTTTGACAACAACAAACATATGCTTGGGTTACAAGCCAACCCAGTAGCTTTAATCATAAATGCTCCAATAAGCCCACACATGTGAGCCGCTAGGCTTCTAGGGCTGATGTCATGCATAAAATAGGCTCCAAATGCCATGTCCCATTGCTATAAGGTGCCCAATGTGATGTAGAAGCATGTAAAAATCAAAATTTGAGGGTTGCCCTCAAATCCACCTCGAAGGCTCCCTGTGGTCCCAAAATCCAGTTGGAGCACCACAAAGTGATCTCCATGAGTCTCCAACTACTCAAAGTGTCCATCTCTACCAGCGTTGAGGGCTTTCCAGGTGCAACTAGCCTTCCCTAGTCTCCAAAGGTGAGACCATCCTCATTTGGCCCTAAATCAGCTGCCATCATCAATTAGTGCTAATTGAATCAGCTGGGTCTAGGGGTGTCATTTTGAAGAATCATAAAATCCAATGCAAAGTGGTACGACATCTTGGGTGCAGGGGTGCCCTGGTACGTCAAAAAGTTGTTGCTGCTAGGAGGCCCAGGTGTCTCAACGCTTCACCTGTTTTGTGCCAATATGCTTCTTTAATGGTGTGGGTACCTATAGAAGGTGTTCAAGACATGGGTTGTTGAACCACCTAATAATCACAACACAGATTCTAATGAAAGCAGCCAGTAATTAGGGACAAAAATCATTATTACATCTAAGTGAACCAAGCTTGAGTGTCATGGGTTATTTAATAATTCATATAAAGATCCCCTTCCAAAATCAAGGCCTTGAACTCGCAATACGTTGATTTTGGTAGCATCGGGTGTGCTCTAGCCTTGAAATTTGGTGGAAAGGCTAAGGCACATGAGATCTCCAAGACCCAAAAATCGTTCGGAGAAATTCCACCCGGATGAGGAGTTATTAAAATAATTAATATTTTTAATGGGTTCCTAAGTCTAAACTTAGGAAAATAAAAATATTAATGGGTATTAATAAAGATAAGGGTGAGAAGCTTCTATGAGACGAGAATCAAGTCTGTTTTAATCTTAGCCATTGATTAGAGACTTAATCTCACTCGTTGATTCCTCAACAGGAAAATTATAAGAAAAGACTTGAGGATCATTTGGAGACACACCAGCAGATACTCAGTATCCCAAGGAAAATCGATTCTCAAAGAGAAGGAGATCAATTTCAGAGGGAGAGTTAAAGGGTAGAGGAAGAGGAGGGCATCAACAACAGTCAGTGACTGAGGAGGAGGTGATGCAGGGGCATTGAGAGACAATGCAGAGGGGGACGCAGTCCAGGGGAGACGCAACCCTCACGCAGGCTGACACAAAGGGACGCGGAACCATGCAGAGTGATGCAGAAGTGACGCAGAAGTGGGAGAAGGGTCTCCAGGGTGTCAAATAGTTTGGGAAAGTCTCAAGTGTTTTCTCTTAGTTTCTCTGTAAAATCATTCCTTGTGAAGTGATTGTTGCTGAAGATTAATAAAACCCTCATCTGCTGCACTGGTTTTCCCACATTGGGTTTTTTCGGGGACAATTGTCCAAAAACAACTGTGTTGATGTGCTTGGTTCTTGTGCATATATATTGTTGTTATTTTCTTTGTGTAATTATGTGATAACTGCAGTAGAATTTATTTTAATGTTCGCTGAAGGGATTTCGTAAATAACTTATTATGAAGAATAAGTAGGTAAAATAAATTAGTTGTTGTAGTAGAATTTCAGGTTAGAAATTTTCACACAATGGTGTTTCATCCCTAGGTAGGAGTGGCTAAAAGACAACCCTATTAAGTGTTTCCAGCCCCTAAGGGGAAGTAGCATTTCCTTAGTCCACCCTTCAATTGATAGATGCTAGTGAATAACAATGATGGCAGTGGAGGGGATAAGGCTTCATGGCCAAATGCCATGGTCAAAAGGGTCAGCTGAGGGCGATCCACATCCTAAGTGTATAGATGTGAGGAGGGAGCATTTGTGGATCCATGAATTACCAACTCGACCTTTGTTTTTCCACCCAGCTTGTGCGCCTTTTAATTGTTCTTGATTTTTCCTTTTATTACGAATCATAGCTCAAGGGTTAGAGCTTGCTTTGAATGATGTGGCAGTTGTATTACCCCTTAATGATGAATCAGTTTATCACTCATCAAGGTTGGGACATACAAGGGTTCTTTCTTATGATGTAATGGAGCAACATGTGCTCAGGAACCAGGTAATGGAAATAATGAGTGAGGTAGAGCTCATGTTAGCCTTTTGCTCACGTGCTAATTTGTATGTCCCTAGCCATCTTTTGCATTTTGAGTTTCTTTCTTTTGTTTCGTTGTGGCCATGGTATCCTCTTTTTGTATCATTTAGCTGCATCAACCTCCTAGGGCAAAGTTTTTGGGCCCTGCCTAGGTATGCGGACATATGGATGCCAAATCCCAAAGAGCCAATGATCAGTTGAACCCAAAGAATGGACGTAATATATGGGCTTGTAATGTATGATGGAAATCGTTAAGTATGACATAGGGATAGATGTGAAGATTAACCCCTCTCCCCACCCTTTTAGGTGAGAGAACAAGATCATGGTCAAAACCCATCCTTCTTCTATATCACCCCACAATCCATAGCAAATTCCCAAAACAAACAAGCATAAGCAATCGGTTGCAAAATGATTAAAGTACCTTTTGAGAGGAAGCCCACCTTCTTCCATGTGCTTGTCCTAGATGGGTGAGAAGCATATGGTTGATGCAAGTGGCGGAGATATAATGGCATATCATCAGTGAGTGATGGCAAGCAGGGTCATTGGCTATGTGGCTGACTGGCTTGCTTTCAAGAATAAGCGAAAAGTTTCCTACTATAGGGTTACCCATTTTGGTGGGTAACATTTACCATGTATCAACTCCATGTTGAGCATGGAAGGATATAGATATCTATGAAGTTGATATTGAAATATATTAATTAAAAAGTTAAATAATTACACTTCTTCCTCACATTCAAAAGTGAAAATATAAGATTTTTCTTTTTTACTTTTAATCATGGAAGGAATTACAGATCTCCTCCATAATACATTGTACTATCAAAGAACAAAGCGAGCACATTGAGAGTGAGACTATTTGATATTTTATAATGTTTTTAATTAAAATTAATCAAATGTGTATAATTATTTTTGTTTTTTATTTCAGCCAACATTGTTTTTTATTTAGTGAATATTTTATTTTTATTTTTATTTTGAAAAGGACACAATTCAACTCTAGGTTGAGCATAGAAGGAATTATTATTTCAACAAAATTTCAATTTTTTCTTTAAGGACTTTTGTCAAACATTTAGTGAGCAAACATTTTCACAAACACTTGGCGAACAAAATAAATAGCATGTACAACAAGAACATTGCAAGGGAAACCAAAAATTTTAAGTTGAAATAGAACGTTTACATGTCAATATCGGCGTTATGAACTTGGACACCTCTCCGGCAAATGGTTGAACTAACTCAACCTCCAAAGATAATGACTTTGGCACTCATAACTGAACTCGGCCCACAAGGAATTTGACCTGGGAAATGAGATAAACTCATCCCTCTCAACAAATGATACTAAGCTCAACAATTCGGCCTCCAAAGGATAGCAGTGTCTCAGCCTCCCACAAGAATTTGTCTCCCAGAAGTGCAAGCAACTCAGCCTATAAAAGGAGAACTTGGCCTCTTTGCATGAATGCTCAACTCGGGCAAAACGAATCAATCACCAGTAAATGAATACCAACTCTGGCAAATGAATATCAGCCCTAGCAAAATGGATAGAAACTCAACAAATAAATATCAACTCTAGCCCCAGCAAATAAATATTAGCTCTCGCACAATGTATAGAACCCTAGCAAATAACACAACTCCAATAAATAATATCTGCAAACAAACTCGGCCCTTTGAATAGCTAATGAAACTTGGCACAACAATTGAGATGAATTCGGCCCACTAAAGATAATGACAAGAGATAAACTCGGCCTTCTTAATGAATTTGAATCTAATAGCAGCAACTCGATCTCTCATAAATATATATTTTTTTGGCCCCTTGAGAGATAGTTGCAAATTAACCTGCAATTTAAGCACAAATGGAAATCTGAATAATTTCCCCGCAATGCCAACCAGGGTGACAATGATGTCCACCAAAATTGGATGATTACAATCTAGGGTGGCAATAGATGTCCACCAAAACTAGTTTGAGAGTCTCACTTGCCCTCGAGAGAAACTCGCCTGAGCTCCCAAACCAAACACCAAGAAATAATCATAAACCAAAATGAATGAGAAATGGTCTTCTCTCCCCTTTTATAAGATTTTGTCAGATCTTCTCCAATTTTCCAGATTCTCCTTTTATTATTTATTAATAAGCCACTTAGTGCATTTCCCTCCTATTTTCCAAGTGACTTTTGCCCCCTTTTATTTACCCATTAGATAAAAAAAGCAATTCTTCTCCTTTTATCTAATAAGTGACTTTTTATTACTCATTAAAGTCACTTTTATCTCCAGAAAATGCTTAAATTGTCACCATGATCACACTAACCTCCCAAGGCCCCTTTTCATCATTATGTCTTGTAGATCTTTTCATCCTGATTCCAATGAGCTATTACACTAATTTGTTTCTCCAAGTAATCAACCTGAAACAACACCTTAAGTGTAATTAATTAAAATATGCCCCTTAATAACTTCGTTTTATGGAAATTGCCGGAATGCTTGTGCGAAACTGATCCTAATGATGAAAGATGGCAAGCAATCCCAGTCGGTCCCCATAAAACTCCTCAAAACGCTCCAAGCCCACCAATAATGTAATCCTACTCCTGTGACTTGGCTGACATAAGCTCTGAAAATCTCTCCTAATCTCACCACAAGGCAATCCAAAAATTGAGGACATTACATTGTATACATTAAACCCTAAATTTTAAAGGTTATAACCTATCATTATGATCCATCTCTTTAAATACTATATAAAGTAAAAGACCTAACCATGTCCAACTGTTATATATATATATAATTCAGACTTTATGTCATTTTATTGGTCATGACTCTATGTAACAACCATCAAGTCTGTTTCAATCGTCAAAGAGCAAGGTACATAATAATCTTAATTATTACATCTAGTTGCATTAGTTGTCTCCCTCTTCCCATTTACTACACTAATCCATTTTAGTCATTATTTCCTGTAATTGTGAGAATTTCTGAATCTACACATTAGAAATCCTACTGCAATCATTGGTTTATCATCTCCTACTTGTTTTTACATTCAACAAGTTATTTAATTATTTAAACAACGATGAAAACACTATTGCAAACTACACATACATACAGATCATGAATTGAAAATAGAACGAGACAAATACACAAGGGACACCGTTATTTTTGGACAAACGTCTCCGGAAAAATCCAATGCGGGAAAACTAATGCAACAGCTCTGAAGGTTTTCTATTATTAAGCAGCAGTTCTAAATACAACTTTGGATGCCCTCTCAGCAATCCAGTTACAAAGATAAAAATATACTAGCAGAAACCTAAGTGAGATTACCTCATTTCACCCGGCAAAAATTTGTTTTTTTCGGCAATTGGACTGATTGTCCCCGGCTACAACTACGTTGCCCCTTCGCAATAGTTGTGTAGGCCTGCGTGGAGCACAATGGGACACTACGTCAGCACTGCCCTGCCCCCTGGAGCTCTGACGTCAACATTCTCAGCTGATCCTGCTGCTCCCCAACTGAATTTGGATTTCCACTGGAGGGTGGCTCTACCCCTACGTTGTTAATGCGTGGCCCTTCTTGGCCCAGCGTCAGCCTCCCTGGGTCTGTGATGCTTCCTTTGGCGTCTCTCTGCCTCTCCCTGTTGTGTATTCGAGGCCCTGGAGAAGATCCTCCAACCTCAACTATACATGTCCCTTTGTTGCAACATATCACTTGTTCGATTTTCTCAGCAAACCTCTCCCCAGAAAAATCGAACTGACTGGTCTCTCAAATGTATCTCCAACTGACCCTCAAGCCTCCTCTTATACTTTTCCTTTTGATGAATCAACGGCCAAGATTAAGTCCCTAATCAACAGATAAGATTAAAACAGACTTAATCTTCATCACTTAGAAGTTTCTCACCTATATTCTTATTAATACCCATTAATATTTTTATTTTCCTAAGTTTAGACTTAGGAACCCAATAAAAATATTAATTATTTTAATAACTCCTCATTCGGGTGGAATTTCTCTAAATGATTTCTGGGTCTTGGAGATCTCATATGTTTTAGCCCCTCTATAAAATTTCGGAGCTAGAGCACATCTGATGCTACCCAAAATCAACACTCCCTCTTGGCGAGGAATGTGCTCTCGTAACACTTCTCAACAGAAGTGCTACACTAATCCATTGCATCGGTCCTCTGTGTTGTTGATGCTTGGCTTGATGCCCTTCATCCACTGCACTGTTGCTTCCTGTATTGTTGCCCATGACTCTGCGATTGCCACTGCTACATCTGTACTACAACTCCCTCTCAAAATGCTACCTCATGCTGCCCATAGCACTATCACAGCTAACTGTTGCACTGCAACTCAGTTGCTGAGAAGTAAGCAACTGAAACTTCACACAAAAACTAACATGCTAGTCAGTCTAGATGCCTCATGATGCTAAAGCTACCTCTGTTGCTAATTTGTGCTAACCCTCTGCTACAAACTGCTCTGTGCCTCTTGCACTGCTACAACATCCATTGCGCTACCTCAGACTTTGGCACTCTAGCTCTACCGTTGTCGCTCCATCACACCTCACTCCAACCGACACCCATCATTTTGCTACTGCCGTTAAGGGCTCTCGTAGCCATATGTGATCCAAGAGTTTGGGCACCTCAAGGATCTTGTTGAAGTTTCTAAGTTTACTTAATTTAGAAACCCTTCATGCACTTTTCCTGATTTATTCCTACCTACTTGTTAATTTTTCTTTAACAAGTTATTTACAAAGTAAATACTAAAAATAAACACTAGTGCATGCTCAACATATTACAGATCAACAACTAAAAGAAACAAGAACAAACACACCACATGACACCAAAAGAAACAAGAACAAACACACCACATGACACCATTATTTTTGGACTAATGTCCCCGGAAAAACCCAATGCTGGAGAACCAGTGCAGATATCTAAGGGTTTGATTTATTAAGCAGTTTCAAAGTACAATCTGGGTGTCATAACTGGCCTACCCAATAGAGAATTTCCTTAGCAACTATACCTCACAGTTTGAGAGAAATCTCCTGGTTGAAACCCTGGAAAACCCTTTCCGAAAGCTTCTCAGCACAAAACTACTCCTGCAACCCCAGCATCTGCCCAATCTGGACCGCGTCAGCCCCTCTCGGTCTCACGCTAGCCCTGCGTCAGCCTTTCTTGGCCTGCGTCAACCCCAAGAGGCCTTGCATCAGCTCTGGGAGCCTCTACGTCTGCTACATTGGCCCCTCTGCTGCTCTGCGTAGCACTTGGCTGCCTCTGTGTGGCCCTGCGTGAGCCCTTGCTGGCTCTGCATCACCCTCCTTGGCTATTGCACTGCTCTCCCGGCACAATCTGCCTCTCTGTTCCTCTGTACTCAATGCCCCTCAGTTGCTCTCCTGATCACTGATTCTATCTCTTAGCAAAACCCGCTCTAGAGAATAGAATGACTGATCATCTGGTGTACTCTCCAAGTGACCCTCAAGCCTCCTCTTACACTTTTTCTGTTGACATCTCAATGGTCGAGATTAAGTCCCTAATCAACAGCTAAGATTAGATCTAGCTTGATCCATGTCTTTTGGACTACTCTAACACAGATTCATATTAATACACATTAATATTTTATTTTCCCTAACTTTAGACTTAGGGACTCCATTAATAATATTAATTATTTTAATATCTCTTGATCTGTTTAGAATCTGCCCAAACCCTTTCTAAGTATTGGAGATCTCATGTGCCCCAACCTCTCCACCAATTTTCATGGCTAAAGCACATCCGATGCTACCCCAAATCAACACTCCCTCTTAGCTAGGACTGTGCTGATGCTCTAGCAATACTCCTCACTTAGTATTATTCTGATCATCCGGCATCGGTACATGTGCTAATGCTAAGCCTTCCTACCCAACATCCTCTGCATTGCTGCCTCCTGTACTGCTACCCATAGTTCTGCCACTCCCACTGCTACATCTGTACGACAACTCCCTCTGCATCCGTGCTGTTGCTGGTCCTTTCTCCCAACACTGCATCCACACTGCACCTCCTCTCATCATGCTAAATCGTGTTGCCCAATGCTGCACTGCAGCTCAGTGATTGAGAAGTAAGTAACTGATCTCCTAACTGACCTCCCTGTTGGGCTAGAAACACCCACTGATGCTGAAGCTCTCTCTATCGCTGACAAGTGCTCCCTCTATGACCTCTGCATTGTTGCAACAACTCCCTGCATCTCGCACCGTTGCACACCTCGCTATGCCTTCCTACACTGGTGCAACACTCCTGTGCCTCTCGCACTGCTGCAGCCTGCTAGTTCTGTGTTGTCTCAGGACTCCTGCATTATAGCTCTCTCTGTCGCTCCATCCACATCCATCTCTACCCACTCAGCCAGTCCTGCTACTCCTCGTCGAGGCTCCCGTAGCAAGGTCTAATCCAAGAAGCTGGGTACCTCAAGGATCCTGCCCCTCATTGCCTGTAGTCTTCCTGACTATAGCTCGAAGTATCCCCACTTCCACTCAAGTCGTGTGTGTGCACTCATGGCACAATCATTGTCTGTCAAAACTTCCTTCTCTGACCGTGCTGGCGCTACCTTAGTCTCGGAATACTCTCCCTTACTCTTCTTCCTTGGGCACTAGGTCGCATAATGACCCATCTGCCCACAGTAGAAGCACTTGATCTTGGAGAGATCTTTCTTCTTCCGCTTCTCCTGCTTTCCCTCAGATGCTAAGGCCACATCCTCCTCCTCCTGCTTGACCTTGATCCCTTCGCTACAGCTACCTGTCTTTGACTGTCGTCTAATCTCTTCCTGGCGAAGAGCTGCCCACATCTCATGCCAAGGTAGGAGAGTCCCTCTACACAGGATGCTCTAGACAAACACTTCCCACTCTTCTGAGACAACATTCAGGGCTTTTCTCACCATAAGCTCCTGATCCGATGTTGCTCCTATAGCAGTCAACTGATCTCGGATCTCATTCAGTCCTCTGAGGAAGGAGTCAATCGCTTGACCCTTCTTCATCTGATACGACCTCATCTGGTTCTCGAGCAGAATTCTTCTCTACACAGAAGTATGATGGTACAAGTTCTTGAGAGCCTTCCACATCTCAACTGTCATTTCTTTCTTGGCTATATGTGGTAGCACATGATCCTTGACCCTGTCAAGGATAATGCACTTGGCCCTCGCCATCGCCTCCTCATACTTATCAATATCATTAAGATTGACTAAGATAGCTATAACCTTCAAGGCGAAGTTCTTGACACGATTCCTGTCAAGCACTGATAAGATTCTAGCCTTCCAGACTGCGAAGTACGATGCTCTGTCCAGTCTATCCTAGTCTCTTACCCTTTGTAGTGCCATGACGCTCCTCTACTTCCCTCCTGGAAATTCTCTGTTCGACTCCTCTAAGTCTCTACTTCCCGTCTGGAACTCTTCTGGACTCCCTCTGAGTCCTAATTTCCCTCCTGGAAATCCTTTTGCCGCTTGTCGAGATGCCCCCTACTCTGATCGTCTTGTGCAACTACACTGCTGATCCAGGTTCCTCGGCTAGAAACCCTCGGTAACAACTCCTCTGGCCCTGCTTTGTCAGGTACTGTTCTGACTAGACTACCTCACCAGCTCCACCCTGCAATATTCCTACAACCTTCTAGTCCCCAGCAACTGCCTCTCTGTGAACTGCATAAGCCCTTCTCTGCCTCACGCTGGCTCTGCGTCACCCCGGATGGGTCTGCGTCAGCCCTCTAGCCCTCTGCGTCAGCAACGCTGGCCTCTTTGAGGCTCTTTGCAGTTCCCGGCTTTTTCTATGTGACTCTGGCTAGCTCTATGTCACACTTCCTTGGCTTCTGCGCTGCTAGAAACAGCTCCTGTCACCTCGGGACAACTCTTTTCTGCTGCTATTGCTCCGCTCGGCTAATGTCTCTTAGTCCTCCTGTGATCTGCAATCACGCTCTGATACCATGTTGAAGTTTCTAAGTTTACTTAATTTAGAAACCCTTCATGCACTTTTCCTGATTTATTCCTACCTACTTGTTAATTTTTCTTTAACAAGTTATTTACAAAGTAAATACTGAAAATAAACACCAGTGCATGCTCAACATATTACAGATCAGCAACTAAAAGAAACAAGAACAAACACACCACATGACACCATTATTTTTGGACCAATGTCCCCAGAAAAACCCAATGTGGGAAAACCAGTGCAGCTATCTGAGGGTTTGATTTATTACGCAGTTTCATAGTACAATCTGTGTGTCGTAATTGGCCTACCCAACAGAGAATTTCCTTAGCAGTTATACCTCAGAGTTTGAGAGAAATCTCCTAGCTGAAACCACGGAAAACCCTTCCGGCAGCTTCTTAGCACAAAACTGCTCCTGCAACCCCAGCGTCTGCCCAATCTGGACTACGTCAGCCCCTCTTTGTCTCACGTTGGCCCTGCGTCAGCCTTTCTTGGCCTGCGTCAGCCCCAGGAGGCCCTGCGTCAGCTCTGGGAGCCTCTACGCAGCACTTGGCTGCCTCTGTGTGGCCCTGCGTGAGCCCCTGCTGGCTCTGCGTCACCCTCCTTAGCTGTTGCACTGCTCTCCCGGCATAATCTCTGCCTTTTGTAATCCTCTGTACTCAATGCCCCTCAACTGCTCTCCCGATCATTGATTCTATCTCTCTTAGCAAACCCCACTCTAGAGAATAGAATGATTGATCATCTAGTGTACTCTCCAAGTGACCCTAAAGCCTCCTCTTATACTTTTCCTGTTGAGATCTCAACGGCCAAGATTAAGTCCCTAATCAACAGCTAAGATTAGATCTGGCTTGATCAATGTCTTTTGGACCACTCTAACACAGATTCATATTAATACACATTAATATTTT
>APFE030112422.1:55728-75490 GCA_000404065.3 Pinus taeda
ACACATTAATATTTTATTTTCCCTAAGTTTAGACTTAAGGACTCCATTAAAAATATTAATTATTTTAATATCTCCTGATCTGTTTAGAATCTGCCCAAACCCTTTCTGGGTGTTGGAGATCGCATGTGCCCCAACCTCTCCACCAATTTTCGTGGCTAGAGCACGTCCAATGCTACCCCAAATCAACAAATCCCGCCCCCGTCATGTAATCCTCTCAACTACAACTCCATGTCGCCCCACCTCTTCTCTAGAGGTGCATGAGCACTCATGGCACAATCGTCATTCTCGCCTTCCCTGTCATCTTTCACTCGAGAAGCCTCCGATTCAGAAGCTTCCTCCTTGCCCTTCTTCCGAGGCACTAAGTGGCATAATGTCCAAGTTCCTCACACTTGAAGCATCTGACCTTGGAGATATCCTTCTTCTTCTGCTTTTGTTGCCCTTTCTGTCCCAATGATGCGAGAGCTACATCCTCCTCCTTCTTCTTGACCCGGTTCCTTTGTCGCTACCCCACACCTTGGTCAACCTCCTGATCTCTTCTTATCGAAGAGTTGCCCACATCTCCTCCCAACTGGGGAGAGTCACTCTACCCAAGATACTTTGGACAAATATCTCCTAGTCCTCGGTGACTGCATTTAGGGCAGTCCTGACCATGAACTCAGGATCTAGTGTAGACCCCACGGAAGTCAACTGGTCTCTAATCCCTTGCAACCTGAGGAGGAAGGGACCAATCTCTTCTCTCTTTTGCATCTGGTACTGTCTCAGCTGATTTTCTAATAACATCTTCCGCTGGATGGAAGTGCCCTAGTACAAGGTGGTTAGCATCTCCCACATCTCCCTTGTTGTTTCTTTCTCAGCAATGTGTGGTACTACATGATACTTGATCCCGTCTAGGATCATGCACTTGGCCTGCGCTTGGGCCTCCTTGTACTTCTTTAACGGATCAACGTCGACTAGAATAGCAACTACTTTGAAGGCATAGTCCTTGATGTGATGTTTGTCTAGGATTGCCAGGATCCTAGCCTTCCAGATGACAAAATTGGATGCTCCATCCAATCTGTCCTGATCCCTCATTCCATGGACTGCCATCTCTGCTCAAAAATATAGGACAGGTTCTCTTCTCCCTCTCCTGTTTCTAATCCAGCAAGACTTGGATCTGGATTTCTTTGGCGCAAGAAATCCTCTAAGGAACAAGCTCCTTTAGACTCCCTCTGAGTCTTGATTTCCTTCATGGAAATCCTCTGGCCAAATGTCGAATCACTCCTCTCCAATCCTCCTTTGTTGTTGCAACCCAGATCTAGATTTCTTTGGCTAGAAATCTATCAAGGCAATGACTCCCTCTACCTTGGCTTTGTCTCCACAGACACTATTCTACACCAACAGCAACAGCGTCCCACCAGCTCCATTGATCGAATCTGCTCTGCTCCTCCAGCCTTGGCAATTGAAGAATCTAAGCTCCTCTGGCTCTGTGCAATCAATGTGTGAACTGGATCAGCTCCTCCTGGCCACTGTGTCACTCCTTCCTGGTTCGAAAAGATGATGTGGCTTTGCGTGAGCCTGATCTACCCCTCTCTGCTTCTGCGCTGGCCTAGACAGTTGACGCAGTTACTGCGTGGGCTCCTCCCAGCCACTGTGTCACCCTCACCTCGCTCAAAATGCTGACACAGGCACTGCGTGAGCCTCTGCGTCACCTCTTCTGCACTGCATCACTCTCCCTCTGCGTCTCTGGCTCTGGAACAACGTTGTCACTCGAGACAGCGGCCTCTCTATAGCAAATTCTCTAAATCTCCTGGCTAGTGTCTTCAGTCTCCTATGATCTACAATCCTCTGATACCATGTGAGAATTCGTTAAGCCCCTATACTACTAGTGTAACCCCTTATTGTTATTAGTACAACCCCCTTATTATATTGTTGTACCCATGTAGCCCCCATATTGTTACTATTGTGCCCCATAGAAGCCCACTATTGTTATTATTGTGCCCTTACATTATTATTGTTATGTCGACTCTGATTATATTATGACCCCTTAGACTCCTATATATAGAAAGAAGGTCTTCTCATTTGTATCATAGAAGAATTGTTCATTTGTGTAATGTAAAGGAGGTTGCCCCCTCGAAGAGGTTGAATTCTAAGGCGTTTTTCTCTCTCTTATATTTTTTTGTGAGTTGGTTTCATAACAGAATTTCTGAATCTACACAACAGAAATCCTACTGCAATCATTGGTTTATCATCTCTTACTTGTTTTTACATTCAACAAATTATTTAATTATTTAAACAACGATGAAAACAATATTGCAGACTACACATACATACAAATCATGAACTGAAAATAGAACGAGACAAATACACAAGGGACACCATTATTTTTGGACAAATGTCCCTGGAAAAACCCAATGCGGGAAAACCAGTGCAACAGCTCTGAGAGTTTTCTATTAGTAAGCAGTACAGAATATAACTCTGGATGCCCTCTCAGCAATCCAATTACAGAGATAAAAATATACTGGCAGAAACCTAAGTGAGATACCTCACTCACTCGGAAAAAATTTCTCCATTCTGGCAACTGGACTGACTATCCCCAGCTACAACTGCACTGCCCCTTCGCAGTAGTTGCGTGGGCTTTCATGGAGCACATTGGGACACTGAGTCAACACTATGTTACCTCCTTCTGCCTCCTAGAGCTCTAACGTCGATTGATCTCGCTGTTCCCCAGCTGAATTTGGATTTCTGATGGAGGGTTGCTCTACCTCTGCACTAGTAATGCATGGGCCCTTCCTAGCTCAGCATCAACCTCCCTGGGTCTACGCTGCCTCCTCTGGCATCTCTCTGCCTCTCTCTGTTGTGTATTCGAAGTCTTGGAGAAGATCCTCCTACCTCAACTATCCTTGCCCCTCTGCTGCAACAGATCACTTGTTTGATTTTCTCAGCGAACCTCACCCCAGAAAAATCGGAACTGACTAATCTCTCAAGTGTATCTCCAACTGACCCTCAAGCCTCCTCTTATACATTTCCTAATGATGAATCAACGGCTAAAATTAAAACAGACTTGATCTTCGTCACTTAGATGCTTCTCACCTATATTCTTATTAATACCCATGAATATTTTTATTTTCCTAAGTTTAAACTTAAGAACCCATTAAAAATATTAATTATTTTAATAACTCCTCATCCGGTGGAATTTCTCCAAATGACTTCTGGGTCTTGGAGATCTCGTGTGTTTTAGCCCCTCTACAAAATTCCGGAGCTAGAGCACATCCGATGCTACCCAAAATCAACAGTAATGCCCTATTACACCTCAATATAGAGCACACCCTATTTTCTTTGTACTTTGTATCCTAATTACTCTTGAAGATGCTTGATTTATATTGCTGCTGGTGATTACTGCTTCCATTTTTCTTCTTTGTTTTACCCTTATATCCTGCTAAAAAGATGGCTGCATGCATCTTAGATTCAATCCTTCATATTTCCTTCTTCTTGGAGTTACATTACCGTCTTTAATGTTCATATAAAGTTATAAACACAGTTCCCAACTCTAAATTAATCTTTCACTGGATTTTGGTAAGCTTTGACAAAAGTGTCATTATATCATCTTCATCTGCAACGGTTCATTCCCACATGGCCAATTGCTCTTTGACAAACTCAACTTGACGTTTGAACTAGTTGCATGACCTACGTGTAAAACAGTGTTACACGGTTACACCAAGCTTTTGAGACACCGGAGTGGAGGAACGCACAAAGACACCCAAAATTATAGGGAAATTCATTCATCCATGTAAATACATAATTGTGCAGTGGAATCTTTATTTTTTTTAGTCTTTTATGGTTTTCTTTCTCAATGTTGGGGTTTTCTGGAGAAAAATCGTGGGGTATGCCAAGGCATCCTGCTTTCTGATGGAAGCATCCAGAAGCCCCCAGTTTGCAAAGTATGTCCCACTCATTGGTTAAACATTTCGTTGTGTGTTTCACCAATTTTTGCAAAATGGTATGCACGGCTAAATGTTTCATCAAGCACCCCTCTGTACCAGGGGTGTGGAAGCATGGGGCACACTCCCGTCCTTGCAGTACACATCCCCGTGGAACACTGGTAAACCATGTTATCACATACATTTAAAAATATGCACACAAGAGCTTTACTATCTCTAGCCTCCCACTTACTAATTTCATCATGGTTTGTGGTCAGCTTCTTATCCGTACCTTCCATAATCTCGAGTAAGACTTTGCCCAATAGCAACAATTTTATTCTCATTTCCAAATGTGAAAACCTGTTACCACAAACCATGGTGATTCAGCCGCAACAATTGTGGCCACATCTCTATTTCAAACTCGTAAAAAAAAAATGTTTACTGTGCTGCTTACAACAATTCTTGATCATAAATTTTCATTCCCGATTACTTGGGAAAATTCGACCCATGGCTGCCATATACCATATTAAAAAAATGATGGGTATAAAGTAGGTCAGGATTTACACACAGGCAAAATAAACTGGAAAGCATCTTATCATTTGCTGGATATTAATAAAACTATCTTATCTAACTTTTATTTGTGTGTGTCATAGGCCCACATTTTGGCAGACTACAGCACAGAACACAAGATCTATGACAATCAAACCAAAACTGGAAGTCAACACCGTTATTTATTACAAGGCAACGAGAACAACATAGGATTGCTTCTTAACAGAACCGCATTTGGCTCTGGTTGCTTGCTCTTAGTCCTCATTCTTGTAGCCGAGTCAGTTTCTTCCCGTTAATTGTCAATTTTGAATAGCTAACTGTTTGACTTGAAGCTTTCTCACCTATCAGTTAATAGAATTGCACTGCTGGTCAAACACCCAACTTCAAAAAAACTATCGATAGCCACTTTCCAAAAGAGTAACAGAATTCAATGGATTAAGGTTATTTAGTGCAGAGACACTGACAGGCATAACTACAAAAAGATAAAAAGGACTTCTCCAGATTCAACATGAATGAACTTAAAGTGGATGAATTACTATTCTAACAAACCTGATACAAGTAAAATAACACTTACAGATGTTGTGTCCACCCAAAGCTGGGAAACAAACCCCATACTGAGTGCGGAAGTCTTGCTGATCACTTGCTTGGCAATTACATTTGACCTCTTTACTGCCTGCCTGTTATTCTTGGACTTGGACTCCGCCTCTTTATCAGAATTAGCATTTGTATTTAATTTCAAACTCTTTTGATTTCCACCATGATCCCGCGATTTCACTCCAATCAATTCCCCGTAATCTGATTTCAATTCTTGCTGTGCACTTTTCTCTCCAACACTTTCTGACTGCTTAGCCAGATCAAGAAAGTCAGTTTCACCCGCAAGGAAACTCTCATGTGCAGCTGACGATTGCAATTTATCATTAACCAAAGCCATTTCATCTTCAAGCTCGCCCTTCCTGTTGCTGCTTGAGATATGTCCTAAATTCCCATTGATTGTTCTTCTAGTGTTAAATGGTTCACTTGCTTTCATGTCTTCTTGTGCTCCTTGCCCATCAGGTTCATGGAGACTTCTAATGCTATCATTTCCCTGTGCAGAATTTGTTACCATTGTTGAAGCAGTGTGGATAAAACCAGTAGGAACATTCATACTCCAATCTCTCTTGTGGTTATTGACAGTAAGCAAACGGGAATGGGGATGTGAAGTCGAATTAGAATTGGGATTGTAAGGTAAACCAAGTGGGTGAAAGTGAACATTGCGGTATGTGAGCGATGGGGAAGAGGATGATGAGGAGAACGAAGGGAACGAAGAGAGCTTCAACTGCAATCTCAGTCCCATGTTCAATTCCCAAGCAATTCCATTCATGACTGCGGCACTGAGTATCGTTGGATCCCATTCAACTGGTGAGGCTTCCGATATTCAATCATAATTTTGTTCATGGATAACACAAAGACGAGGATAATTTTATTTGCCCCACTCACATCACACAAATATGGGAGGATATTTGACTGCGTGATTGCCTCTTTGTTCAAATGCCCATTTATTTTTTCAAAAAAAATTAATATGATTTTTTCAAATTTTATTTTTTTATGATTTTTTATTGATAAATGTTTTACATTTTATTTATTTTTGTTTACAGAGTGGGAAAATCTATTGAGTTGTGAGTGTTATATTTACATTAAGGATCCATAATTGTTTATTTATTTTTTCAAATTTTAATTTTTACGATAATTAGGAATATTTTACATTTATGATATATGGTTGGTTCTCAGCGTTGTTGTTAGTATTATAGTTAAAAGAATTTTTTTCAAAATATATTAGATACAGATAAAACTTGGGACAAACTCATCACAGAATGGCGCGGCTCAACACCTATCTGGAAGGATGGTCAAGATCTCAACCTACTGGACATATTGGATGGAAACTGGATATCGATCAAAGACTCATTATCACGGGGAGGCTTCTATCGACATGGCCCTCTTGATCACCTCATTTGGATTGTTTGCAGTAATCGGAGGCCTGTGACTGTCATAGACATATATTCATATATGATCAGTTTCAGAACTCCAAATTCTCCTCCGCCTTTCCGTTTAATTTTTTGGAAGGCCAGATGTCCTCTTAAATACATTCATTTTGCGTGGTTGGTCTTCCACAATAAGAATCTCTCTTGGGACAATCTCACGAAGCGTTCATGGCACGGCCCCAGCAGATGTTCTATGTGTGAATCAGATGAAGAGACCAACCTACACATGTTTTTCATATGCCCATCCACACTGAGGATCTGGTATGTACTGGCAAACTCTTTTGATTTTCCACTGACTATTTTTGACTCTCCACGTGCAGCTCTCATATGGTGGAGCAGAAAAAATGGGAATCGGCGATTTCTCATCCTCATATTTCTATGGACTGCATGGAAATGGCGGAACTCACGAATCTTCAATGATTCCCATATGCCTATCTCATTCATTTTGGACAATATCATGGCTACATGGTACATGATATATGGGTCTGTTTGAATATGAATGTTTATTGTTATCCACCCATTTTCACCATATTAGACTATGTGTGGCCTTATACTCTATTATGGCTCACTCACACTGCTGTTTTCACAACCACATATTTGTCTTCTGATATGACAAATTCTATATTAGACTATGTGTGGCCTTATACTCTATTATGGCTCACTCACGCTGTTATTTTCACAACCACATATTTGTCTTCTGATATGACAAATTCTATATATAACTGATGTGATACAAAGTATATGTACTAATGTGGACCATACATACATGTACATTTGTTTTTATATTTACTCAATATAATATATCATGCTTTTTTCCTCCTAAAAAAAAAAAAAACAAACAAACAAACAAACAAACAAACAAACAAAGATAAAATTTAATTGTTTTTTGTTTTTTTGTTTTCTTTGATATATTTTTTGTGAATTTGTTATTTTTCATTATTAAATATGTATTTAAACACATAGATATTTAATTTATAAAGATTTAACAATTTAAATTTACCATTCTAATATTTCATTACATTTACAACAAAATTCGCTATGAAAATATACTTAAAAAGATATAAATAAAAACTTAAAATATTTAAATTAGCTTATAAAAATGTACTTCAACAAATTAAATTAGTGAAAAGGTATATATGATAGAGGTTATATCCTCTTCCTCAAGCAAAAACAAAATTAGAATAACTTATTGTATCTAAATTCATTTAATGTTTACACTTTAAGAGAGAGAGATTTGATTCATTTTGGTGTTTGGTAAATTCCAAACCAAAATAGATTTATGTTATTTGAATTCAAGCTTCATTTATGTTGTTTTTTAATAACAAATTTCACATTTTTATACGTAGAAATATATCTTTTATTGAAATCCTAATAATATATATGTAGTTATAGACATATGGGTTTGGCATTTTTTTTTAACATTTTTTATTATTCGAATTCAAGCTTCTGCGATCTATAACTTGTTAATGAAAATTTTTTGGAAAAAATCACATTGAGATCTGCGCCTTCATCTTGTCCTGAAGATGAACCATCTTGTCCTGAAAATCTTCATCATGAAAATTTTTCGGAAAAAAATCACATTGAGATATGCGCCTTCATCTTGTCCTAAGGATGAACCATCTTGTCCTGAAAATCTTCATCTTGTCCTGAAGATGAACCATCTTGTCCTGAAAATGAACCACACTGGCTCGTTCGAAAAGCGTAGACCAAATATTCTCAATGTGATTTAAAAAAATAAAAAAATAAATAAAATCATTAATATTTTATTATTTTTTATTTAATTTGTTAATGTTATATATATGAAAAAAAATATTGTAAGTATTAAGTTTTAATATGTATTGTCATATTTTGATTGTGCTTCCCTTGCTAGAGGTGTTTGAGGGGAGAGGCTCTCTTGTTTTTAAATCAAGACCATCTTTATAAAATAAAGAATGATCTCGGATGTGGCACAAACAATTATTTGGTTATGTTGTTGCTAATGAAAAGGGAGCTCATAGATTGTGGATTTTGGGGATTCAAATATTGTTATTAATTGGTTCAACAATACTTCTAAATGCCACATGCGCACACTATGTCATATTCTTGAGGAGATCAACTTTTTAAAGCAATGTTTTGATCATATCTCTTGATGCCATATTTACAAGGAAAACAACACAAAGGTTGATACCTTGTCTAAAGAAGGCACTACTCAAAATTTGGAAACTTGGAAAATCACAGAGTTGAACAATGGTCAAGCGTTGGGAATTTTATCATTAGCCCTTCATAGAGGGCATGCAAATGGATCTGTAATGTTGTTACTTGGATGGTTTATATTGTTTTTTAAGGATAATATTATGTACCTTCGGGTTATGCACAACACGTTTTTCACTCATGATAGACACTTTGTTTTGTTTTTTTCCAATGGAAAAATCAAACTTCTTATTGAGAAAATAAAAAGTTACATCTGTAGATGCTTTAAACATTCCTGAAGTTTGTGGTTTCACATTGCTGCAAATAAACACAGTTCCTCTATGAGGTCAAAAAACACAACATCCCTGAAGAGATTATGTTTAAGCTCTATCATCATCGCGATATCAAAAAGAAAGGAAAAACATAGAAGGCCTCCCCAACATAGGAGAAAATAACCCCATACACATAAGTTTATACATATCAGTATCTCAAAGTAAGTCCAGTAATCCACACATAATGCTAAATGTATACCAAAACCATAATCATAAGACAAAAATCTATTTGCATGAAAAGTTTTGTAAGCATTGAGACTAGATCCCTGCAAAAGAAGAAGAAGACATCTCATCTGACATAGAGTGGATGATCTAACACACAGATTAGCCCATCCTCATATTCTGTAATTCTCCAAATGCCCAGATTTTGTTGCAGACCTTCCTTAGAAAGGAGATATGTTGTGATGTTTTGCTCCTTGTAGACATGACAAACATATATGTAATCAAAAATCATTTTTATCTGTAAAATATCTTCAATAATTGGGAACAAAATGTGGTTTTGACACCTATGACTCTCATTGAACTAGTTAATAAAATTTAACGAATCTCTGAAGGTTTGCACAGATTCAATCCCTAAGTCCCTGGTCCATCATAGTAGTAGTTTCAATTATTGGAGCTCTGCATAGTTGTTTGTTCCTTCCCTAAGGCCTACAAAGGCTTTCAAATACCATTGTTTGTTATGATATATAACCAGTCCTACCCCACATCTGTTATGTGAATCTGATGCACCATCAAAATAGGCCCAAGGGATAAGAGGGTCAATATGTTCTTCCTTGATGATTCGATGGATTTGGGGAGTTGTTGACAAAGGGAGAAGAGCAATGATTGATGCACATTCAGTTGCAATTAGGTATGGTGATGAGGGGACATCCCTAAAAATCCCCTTATTCCTAGCAAGCCATATGCCCTAAGAAATAATACGTGGAATATTTTTTCGGATTATTCTCTTGATTTGCCAAAGATGCCAAGCCTCCATGAGGGATGGCCCTCTCCAGTCCTCCCTGATTGCCATTAGATTCAAAGCAAACTCCCATACCTTGGAAGTGAAAGGACAGGTTAGGAAAACATGGCTTATAGTTTCCTCTGATCTTTTGCAAAGGGTGTACCATCTAGGTCCATTCTTGTTTCTTTTCTGGAGATTATCCCATGTAGGTACTTTGTTCGTAAGGAGGCACCAAAATAACAACCTTGATTTTGTTGGGCACTTCAGCTTCCTAAGGGGTTTCCACCACCATTCCTGACCCCTGTGAAGTCTCCTGACAATCTAGTAACCATAGCCATATTTTGGGGAGTATTGTCCATTTGGGGCATGGGCCCTTCGGAGCTCATCTAGACGGTCTCTTAACCTGACATTTGATCAATTCAATCTCTAATATGTGACTGCCATATTTCTCCCCATAGTGGCTATATTTGGAGAGCTTCAACCAATTTCCAACCCTGTTGCCAGAGCGTTGTCTCATCGAGATCCGCTATCTGGTTAAGAAAAGTAATTCCATGATTGTTAAGGAACTCTGTAATCTCCCTTAGGAGGGCATAATTCTCACTGTATCCCACCCACAAATCATCCTCAATTTTGACTTTTTCTCCATTCCCGACCATCCATGCAAGACCTTCTTCAATTATGCTAATTGATTCTAGTGTAGTCGTCCATATTGAAGATGTAATAGTAAGTTTTTTATTAGCTCACGAGTCCACTCCTCCAAGGATTCAGGATCTATATATTTTCTCTTAACTACCACTATCCATAAGTTTTCCATTGTTATCAACTGCCACCCTGATTTTGCAGCCAGTGAAGATGGAAAAATAGAGAGGTCCTTTATACCCCATGTAGAGTCCAAGAACTACTTTACCTTGACACCCCTTTTTTCCCATATTTCCTCCTTTTTCCTATTCCTATCATCCAAATAAATGCAATAAATATAAGGTTTTGTTAAGGTAAGCACTTACATGTCCTCTTTTTCATATTTTGTCCATATACCTTATTGTTTTATTAAAGTTTGCATTCAGCTACGAAATTGACTTGATTCTGCAGCTAATCCACAGATCCGCAGCTACCTCCATTGTTGACAGGGTTCGAGTGCACCAAATCAACAAAAGAATATATGGATAGATGAAGAATGATCCCCTCATGGATTCCTTGTTGTTTTCTCGAGTCAATCCTTCAAGATAATCGCACTGCAATGCGGTCAACCTCAAAGTTGACTGCAAGATAATGTGTTGGAACAGAGTCTGAATTTCACGAAATATTAGCGATTTTCTTTTCCAAACAGCAAATCGATGATTAAGAGATATGATTTGGTTTGATAAGGATTGTAATGAAGATACTTAAGCTTGAATTTCTCATGTTGTTAATTAAGAAAAATGTTATAAGAATAGTGGGCGCTATGTGTTTTGGTGCATGTCGTTGTATGTAATTTTGAGAACATCTTATTAAAAATATTTCCGATTAATAGACTTTAGTTCATACTTTTCATGTTGCGTTGATTAAAATTGTTGGTTGTCTCGTGGAGGGCCCCTGTGTGCAGATCAGGTCTTTGACTCATTGCAAATAGATTTTCTTTGGTTTCTTAGAGTTAAATTATGGATGATTTGTTTTACGTTTTAGGATGCAGTCCAATGGAGTTCGCGATTAAATTGACATCTGCATCAACAATTTCATTTTCTTTCTACCTAGCATAACTTAATCATTTCATTTGCTTTATACCTAGTATAATTCAGTCATCTCGTTTCATAGTTTGGTTATTTCATAGCTTATCAATTTCGTTCTTGTTTTTGCATTGAGTGAAGCTACAATAGTTAAAGAGTGACAATATTTTTCTTAGAAACTGAATTCAAGCATCATTCATTTTCCAATTTGATAAAGTAGATCTCCTTTGCACCATTCCATGCTTTCATAGTTAGTCTAGTTTGGCTGCAGCATAAAATTCAAAATATAATCAAAAACAGTCTAACGGAGTAGAGTCTAGGATCACTCTTCAACCATCCCACAAACTTGATTCAATTAAGATTAATTTTAGAATAACCAGCTAACAGATCTTAGGGACAGCACTCTAATATAGACAGTAACAACATTCCCATACTAATTCTAGATTTAGACTTTAACTATAACATAAACACCTTAACAACATAAATAACTTCTAACACATACAGTGCACTTGTGCTTCATCAGTTTACTTGCCCTGGTCGATAATTTATGCTTACAATTTAAGAACATTAAATTGACTAAACATTTTTGCGTCGTTGTCGAGGAAGTACAAATAAAAGTTAAAAAAAAAAGGAGAAAAATCATCAATTCAAAACATGATATGCATAGGGATAGAGAGTCTAGAGGTAGATTTGTAGGATGAGGAAGAAGCTTAATCCCCACAAATCCACTCACTTCACCACGACCCTGAAATTCCACACCACCTACTCAAACCCGAATTCCATTTGCAAGTCGACAAAGACTTCCTGAAGTCTCAAGATCATAAATCCAATCCACAACTTCACCTACTTCATCTACTAACGCTGTAATTGAAGAAAATCCTACATCCCCAACTACAGGAGTAGTTTTTCTATCCTCCACTGGTGAACAAATTCTAGGAGAAGCATTATAAATTCCCAATGAAGAAGAGGAACAAGAAACTTATTTTGGCCACCCATTGATAGAGGAACCAAAAGAATTAGAAGAACCTTACATTAGTTCAGAAGAATTTGTCATGGCTGAAGAAGGGGGAGGTGAGGTACACAATATCAATGGTGAGGAAAATAGGATTGGAGGAGGAGGTGGAGATAGAAATAGAGGAGGGGGTAGAGGTAGAGGAAATCAAAATCCTTTTGGATTTCCTATTTTTGATGAAGGTACAACCCTCACAATGAAAAATATTTCACCTTCTATTCTTCCTAATTTCCACGGAAAAATAAGTGAAGACCCAGAGACATTTCTCTTTGGATTGAAGTATTATGCAAATCATATGATTATCTGCATGATGCTCAAAAACTGAAATTATTCCTTGCTACCTTAAAGGATTCAACATTAAAATGGTTCATGAGTTTAGGGATGAATTCTATAAGAACATGGGCACAAATGGAAGAAACTTTCTTAGATAAATATAGAGATTATTGTATGTATCATAACATTTATGATGAAGTCTTCAAGATGACACCAAAGGAAGATGAAAATCTTGAAGACTTGGTAGAGAGATTTGTCTATAATATTAAAAGAGAAAAAATGGATGATTTGGATGAGGAAACTTTGAAAGCCCTCCTACTCAAAGTTATCAAAGATGAATGGATCACTCTCCTTAACTTAACAGGAAAAGGAGATATTTCTCAATTACCATTTGCAGATATTTGTGATTTATGTGTACATATCTCAAGGGGTAAAGCATGAGTAGGAAAGAGTCCTAGAGACCCTCTCTTATCAAGAATTAATAAATATGTAGTTGGGACAGTCAATAGGGAAGAATTAGGAAGCTTGTTTGATACTTTCAAGACATATAATTTAGGGAGTCTAAGTGAATAGATAGACACCCTTAAAATACAGAATAATCAAAAATCTCAAAATGTTGCATTATCCATTTTCTCTCCTCGATGTCAAAATAAGCATGCCCTAAGAGAGTGTCCTTTAGATTCAAAAACTATAGAAACTAGTGCCATATGTGCAGATAACCATGATACTAAGGAGTGTCCTTATTTACTAGGTCTCAAGGTTGTACTTAATAATGAAGGAATACCAGAACAAGTAGACCCTCTTTACTTTATAGCCAAGAGACCATGGCAAAAATCTCAACCAAATCAACCACAAGGCTTCAGACCACAACAATTTTCTCAGCCTTCACAAAATAATTGGAATCCATCTTGGTAGTCTTGGGCTCAGCCACAATCACAATCTTGGAATCAAGGATGGCAAAATCCTTATGGGGCTTATGCTCAATATCAACAATATTCACCATCTTATCCTAATCTTCCACCACAATTCCTACCCCAATCTAATCAAATTCCTCAAGGCAATCAATTACCTCAAGTCCAAGTTCAGAGTCAAAATCCACAGCTCTCCCTACCATTTGCACAAAAACCAAATCAACTACCCGCTCAACCACTTCCGAATCCTAATAATAAAATGTCATAACAACCTATTTACAATATGGAAGGGAAAAATCCTCAAACCTATGTAATAACTCCACTAGATCTAAATAATGTCCAATTAAGGTATGGAAGAGTATTGCAAACAAAACCCCCTGTTGTTATTCAAGAAGCAAGGACAAATCTTTAAAACATAAAAATCAATCTGAAGAAGGAGAGACCTCTCTCCCTCGGAAAGAGAATAATCAAACAGAAAGTGTTCCAATTAATACTCCTATTATAAAACAACCCTCAGTATCCATTTAGACCACCTTTTCCTGAACGATCGAAAATTGATGAAGGAGCAGAAAAACAAATCACATTACCTCATTATAATATGTTGGATGAATTAAGAAATGTCTATATAAAAATTATTTATTACAAGCCATAAAAGAAATACCAATCTTTTCAAAAACAATTAAGGAATTAAGTACTCAAAGATAAAGAAGAAAAAGAAAAGACATAAAAAGAATTTAACTAGTCGGGAAAATTGCAAACATCATGATGGGGAAAACGACAATAAAAAAATATCTAGATCCAGGGAGCCCCATTGTGAAAATTCACATCAATGGAATTGAAATATCAAACACGTTGATTAATCTAGGAGTAGCCTTAAACATAATGAGTAAACAAGTTATGGATTCACTTAGGCTTCCTAACCTTCAATACATATCAACACTATTACAATTAGCAGATAGGTCTGTAACTAAACCTGATCGTGTGTTGGAAGATGTTTGTGTATCCTTAGATTCTTGGGAATATCATGTTGATTTCATGGTTTTAACACACAAGAATAATTTAAGAGGACATCCATTAATCTTAGGAAGACCTTGGTTAGCTACAACCGATGCTTTAATTGGTTGTAGATCGGGGGACATGTTTATCTCCGATGGAAATTTACATTATACCCACCTGCAAAAACAATAAGATAAATAGAGAATGAGGAATGGATAGATGATGATGATGATGATATACAACTTGTTTTCACTACTGAACAAGTAAGATAGGAGGACCAAATTTTAAATCTATTGGAAAATAATGAATCTTCCTCACATTATGACTGTAGTCGAAATGAATATCTCTCATCTAGACAAGTATCATTGCTCTCCATGGAGAAATTTGTGAATTCTTCAATAGAAATTTTTCCAGGTAAAACTTTGAATGTTAACGAAAACTTGGAAGAATTACAAAAGAATCAACTAGTAGAAGTTTTACAAAAACATTCTTCTACTTATGCATGGGAATACACTAATATGAGAGGAATTGATCCTAAGAATTGCATACATCATATCTACATTGAACAAAGTGCAAGACCAGTGAGACAACCACAACGAAGAATGAACCCAAATCTAAAAGAAATTGTTAAGGAGGAATTACAAAAGTTGTTAAATGTAAATTTCATCTATCCAATATTAGACAGTCAGTGAGTTTCACCATTAGTAATCGTTCCAAATAAGAATGGAAAATGGAGAGTATGTATCGATTACAGGGAATTGAATAAAGCAACATTAAAAAACCACTTTCCACTCCCTTTCATAGATCAAGTCTTGGACACTTTAGCACATAAAAATTATTTTTCATATTTGGACGGTCTTAGTGGATATAACCAAATTTAGGTAGCACCTGAAGATCAAGATAAAACCACATTTACCTGTCCATGGGGAACTTATGCTTACCAAGTACTTCCCTTTGGAATATGCAATGCTTCGGAAACATTCCAAAGAGCAGTCCTCAGAATTTTCTCTGACCTTATTCATGATTGGGTGGAAGTGTATATGGATGATTTCACAATTTATGGAGATTCTTTTAACAAAGCACTTGAAATTTTAGGAAAAAGTTTTAATAAGATGTAAAGAAAGTCATGAGAAATGTTTTATGATGTTTAATGAAGGAATTGTTTAAGGTCACCATATTTCAAGAGATGGAATTAAGGTAGACTCATCTAAAGTTGAGGTCATTTGTAAATTATCAATGCCAAACAGTCAATGAGATGTTAGGAGTTTTCTTGGTTTTACTGGATATTATAGAAGATTTATAGAAAACTTCACAAAAATTGCATCTCCACTCTTTAAACTACTTACCAAGAATTGTGAATTCATTTGGAATTCTGATTGTCAAGTTGCCTTTGAAACTTTGAAAAAAATAAATTATGAAGCACCTATCTTAGAAGGACCTAATTAGAAATTGCCTTTCCATATATCAATTGATACATCAAATGCAACCTTAGGAGCTGTGTTAGGGAAAAAAAACCTTACTCCTTATTAAATCTATTATACCAGAAAAAAATTTAACTCCTACATAGCTAAATTATACTGTAACTGAAAAGGAGTTTTTAGTTGTAGTTCATGCCATTAACAAATTTAGACATTATATAATTGGCTATGAAACTTTCATTCACACAGACCATTCTGCCATTAGATACCTAATGAATAAACAAATCACTAATGGAAGCATAAACAAATGGCTCTTATTGTTACAAGAATTCAACATCACCATTCTAGATAGACCCGGAAAACATAATACAATTGCTGACTTTTTATCTAGAATTCAGAATGATAATAATGATCAACCCGTGGAGGATAAATTTCTTGATGAATATTTTTTTGCAGTATCTACTAAATCACCTTGGTATGCACATATTGCTAACTATTTAGCTATAGGGAAAATGCCATTTCATTTGTCTCCTAGAGAAAAAAGGAGGATAGTTCACAATAGCACATCTTATTCATGGATAAACAAAGAATTATATAAAACAGGACCAGATCTCATCATCAGAAGATGTGTTCAAGAAGATGAATACCAGAAATACTTAAAGCATGCCATGATGAACCATGTGGAGGACATTTTTCTGACAAAAGAACTACTTATAAAGTCCTATTTTTAGGATATTATTGGCCTTCCATTTTCAAGGATACCAAGGAATATGTTAAAAGATGCGACAATCATCAGAGAATGGGCAAACCTACTCCTTCAAATGAAATGCCTTTATAGCCATAGGTACTCATTGAACCATTTGAAAAATAGGCACTAGATTTTGTTGGTCCAATCAATCCACCTTCAAAGCAAAATAGGTATATCCTGGTATGTACTGATTATGTCACTAAGTGGGTAGAAGCTAAAGCACTTTCTTTTGCTACTGAAAATGTTGTAGTTTCATTTATTTTTTAGGATATTTTCACTTGTTTTGGTGTTCCAAGAGAAATTGTAATAGATCAAGGAACACAGTTTACATCTAGATTAGTGCAGAAGCTTATGGAGCAGTACAAAATCAAGCATCGAAAGTCCACTCCATACCATCCACAAGCCAATGGACAAGTTGAGTCTACAAACAAGGTGATTGAAGCAATCCTTACCAAGACTGTACACTTACATAGGAAGGACTAGGAAGAAAACTTTCCAGAAACTTTGTGCGATTATAGAACTACATGGAGAAGTACTACAGGACATACTCCATATGAACTTGTTTATGGGAAGCAGGTCTGACTTCCAATAGAGTTCCAGATCCAAACCTATAAAATAACAGCCCAATTGGATCTTGACTTATCAGAAGAACAAAAGCAAAGGATGAGACAACTCAATGAACTTTGTGAAATAAGATAATAATCCATCCAAAAGACCAGCCTAGTCTAGCAACAAAGATCCAAATGGCATGATAAGTACATTAAAGAAAGGAAATTTCATCTAGGAGATTGGGCATTACTCTTCGACTCAAAGTTCTAAAATTTCCAAGGAAAATTCCAAACTCACTGGCTTGAACCTTATGAAGTTGAAAATGTCTTTAACAATGGTACAATTAGAATCGGGACTATTGATGAAGAGAAAATTCCTCTTTTAGTGAATGGACATCGACTTAGACTTTATCAGAAGCCATTGACAAAAGAAGAATTTGTCAAAATTTTTGAGACAATTCAGAATTGAAGATGGTTGAGAAGAATTCTTCCTCTTTTCCACCTTAGAATTTTTTTTTTTCTATATATATATATATAATAAAATGAATAAACATGAAAACCAACATGTTGTTGGCATGTTTATACAAAAAAATTGAAGTGAAAACCAACTTTTGTTCGCACCTTAAATTTTCTCTCTTTACCATTTCTTCCAAAAAGAAATTCCTTTTTCCTAAAGTATCTTTTTTTGAATTAGTAACTTTCTGCAACTTGGACAAGTTTCTACAACTCTAATAAGATTTTTGTAGCCAATTTGACAGGAACACTTAATGGCTTGAATTGAAGAATAATTGATAGTGCAAAGTACCTGTAGAAGATATCAAAGGACAAATAAGGTTAGCAAATCAGTCAAATGTATTTGATACTTTAATCTTACAATAAAGGTTAATATATTGCATATATGAACTATGAGGACATAACACTACCGAAATAAAACGAAATCATTGCAAATCGTGGGTGATGGTCGCTTGTCAAAATCATCATAATCCACCATTTTAAATCTTGTCTTGTCCCTATTTCGAATCTATCGAAGTAAACGCTGAATCATTAAATTGAATGCGCTCTAATGGTTAACTCATTTCTACGGCCTTCATTATAATTCACTTGTTCTCTCATTGCTCTGAATTCATATATCCTCTTCATCTCTCCATCACAGAATGAAACCCTACCAACACCATTTTTCCCTGTCAGGTAAACAACTCTTGAAGACAAAACATCTCTCACCATGGGCATTATTGTCCGAACAAAACTGGTAGGAAAGAAGTTCTCGAAAGGATACCCTCAAATCAGGGAGTTGTTGTAGAAAGTACAGTGGTTAAAATTTATAGAAAAATGTGATGGTTTTCACAGGGAGGTAACAAATACTTTTGCACGTTCTTTTGATGGAACATAGGTTGAAATAGATTATATTGAAATAGGTGATATCAAGTTCGCCATAACAGAGTCCGTGATTGTAGAAGCCACCGAATTGCCTAGAAGTGGAGAAAAATGGTTCAAAAACAGAGGAATCAAAGGGGAAGATTGGAAAATCTTCTTGAAGAATCCAAAAATGGACACTACCATCTTCAGAAAAGGCATTCCTAGTACAACCCTTAATAAGAGTAAATGGAGGAATTCTATCCTTGTACTTTAGAAGTTTATTACTTGTGAAGGTCGGTTTGGATGCATGTTTTTCTACCACATTAGGATAATGATAAATTTCTTGAGGAACACCAAATGAATATTCCATACTTCCTCTTGCATAGCATTAATAAAATGTCAATGAATGTTCAAAAGAAATTTTAGTTCATAGACAATACAATGTACCATCATGGATTGATAAAAATCTTGATTGAGTTTCACCTTCAGAGTATAGGTGACAATTGGGAAATTTTTCTAGTAAGAAATCATTTTGAAGAGAAAACCCTTGAATAGCCTAGTAGTAGTAGAACCCTTAGGGGAAGGAAGAGAAAAATGGAAACAGTAAAAGAACAGGAACCCCAGTCCCAACAGGAATTATCAGAAGATGAACTACCCATTGTAGATTATTTTGTAGAAAATGAAAATAGGGAATCTTAGAAGAAAGAAAGCCGGCAATAAAACAGGGATTTCATCTAAAACCAAGATCCTTGCTCAGAAAGAAAATCAAAAAGCTAAAAAGAAGAAAGCTTAGGGATTGCTAACTACAAGTTTAAGAGCAAGTACCAGATTGAACACAGTACAAAAAGCAGCTCAGGAGTTGCAGAATATATAAATTTTGAGTCGAAAGA
>APFE030112422.1:81342-95900 GCA_000404065.3 Pinus taeda
ACTTACGAGTTGATGGTTATTTGATGAATGTCTTGAATGTTTAAACATTACATGCCTTGGCTTCTATGAATGAACATCTAATAGATTACCGAAAGATGTTTGACTCCATGAGCCCAATGGAAGAGATGTTATGTTGTCTGTCCAACCAGTATGTTTATTAAATTTTCATTTCAAGAGTTAGCCCTCTTTGTGTCTAAAGATAAATCAGTAGTTTGTTTTGAGAGAGCCCTCTCAAGTTAGGGAGGCTAATCCCTAGCTAAAAGTCTGGTCTGAAACAGTTACATAAGGTCTTACTGATTAGCAGCCATCAGTATTGGTTTTGTGATAACAGTAGATATTTTTAGAAAATGAAAAAAGGGAATTTTAGAAGAAAGAAAGCCGGAAAGGGAACAAAGGATTTATCCCAAACCAAGATCCTTCCTCAAAAAGAGAATCCAAAAGCTAAAAAGAAGAAAATCAAGGATTGCCAACCATAAGTCTAAGAAGAAGTACCAGATTGAACACGGTACAACAAGCAGTCTCAGGAGTTGCAAAACATATCGATCTTGAGGCAAAAGAACAAACTGAAGACCTTGAAGACTCTCCAAGAGAATCGCTAAAATTATCACCAAAGGTGTCACCATCTCCCTTCAGTTCACCTCCAAGAAGTCCAGTACAAAGCCCAGGCATTGATCTTGTTCAGCAAGAAATTTATGATTACATAGAATCATTAGAGAGGAAGGAAGAAACAACCAAAGGATCAATCTAAGGCCCAAGAAAAGGAAGTAACCAGTTTAATGAGCCATAAGAACCTTCAACATCTAATGTTTTGAAGCAAGAAATCTTTGAGTTGGATACATTAAACAGATACCTCAAAAATGAAAATCAAACACTGAAGACAGAATGGAATTCAAATTGCCAAGAGTGACAACCTTACTCCTCACTTGAGTTTATGGTGCAAAAAGAACAAGAGGTTGAAAAAAGAAAACAGGGCAATGCAAAGAGAAATCGTCAACCTAAGGTATAAGATTCTAATGAAGAAACCAAGAATGGCAGTGGTTGCCAGAAAGAAGAAGAAAGTGGATCTTGAATGTGATAACCAGAAGGCACAAGAGAATGACAATTTTGAGTTGTATGAGGACATACAAACCCTCTAGCGTGGGGGAATGTAGAGTCCAAGAACTGCTTTACCTTGACACCCCTTTTTCCCCATATTTCCTCCTTTTTCCTATTCCTATCACCCAAATAAACGCAATAAATATAATGTTTTGTTAAGGTAAGCACTTACATGTCCTCTTTTTAACATTTTGTCCATATACCTTATTATTTTATTAATGTTTGCATTTAGCTATGGAATTGACTTGATTCTGCAGCTAATCCACAAATCTGTAGCTACCTCCATTCTTGACAGGCTTCGAGTGCACCAGCTCAGCAAAAGAATATATGGATAGATGAAGAATGATCCCCTTTCTACCTAGCATAACTTGATCATTTCATTTTCTTTCTACCTAGTATAATTCAGTCATCTCACTTCACAGTTTGGTTATTTCATAGCTTGTCAATTTCGTTCTTGTTTTTGCATTGAGTGAAGCTGCAATAGTTAAAGAGTGACAATATTTTTCTTAGCAACTGAATTCAAGCATCATTCATTTTCCACTTCAATAAAGTAGATCTCCTTTGCACCATTCCATGCTTTCATAGTTAGTCTAGTTTGGCTGTAGCATAAAATTCAAAATATAACCAAAAATAGTCTAACAGAGTAGAGTTTAGGACCACTCTTCAACCATCCCACAAAACTTGATTCAATTAAGATTAGTTTTAGAATAACCAGCTAACGGATCTTAGGGACAACACTCTAATATAGACAATAACACCATTCCCATACTAATTCCAGATTTAGACTTTAACTATAACATAAACACCTTAACGACATAGATAACTTCTAGCACATATAGTGCACTTGTGCTTCATCAGTTCACCTGCCCTGGTGAATAATTTATGCTTAGAATTTAAGAACATTAAATTGACTAAACACCCCAAACTCCCCAAGACTTTGGGATTACTATTTTGTTCCAAGCAACCCATGGAAGGACACCTTCCTCTTTTGACCCAGCCCACAGAAATCTCCCACAGATTTTCTTGATCTGAGCTAATATGCCTATTGGTACCCATGTGAGAGCTATCCAGTAAACCGGGATAGCCATTCGAACTGATTTGATTAACACCAACCTGCTAGCCCTTGATAGCCACTTAAAACTCCAGTGGTTAATCCCCTTCTCAATTTTTACCAACAACCAATTTCAGTCATGTTTACTATAGTTGTCCGGCTTTGGATGGAAATCTAAGTATTTGGAACTATCCATTAAAGGCTTTGCTGTGAATGGGAGGATTGAAGTTACCTTGTTTATCTCTGCTACCGAGCAACCCTCATAAGTTATGGAATATTTCTACACATTGATGCTCATTCCCATAGCTTTTAAGAATAGATCAAGTATGATTTTCAGATGTTGGATGTCCTCTCTAGCCCCATCATTGAACATCAGAATATCATCTACAAAAAGGAGGTGGGTAATGAATAAATTGGTAGCTACTTCTATCCCTTTTATCTCCCCTCTTCTCTTTGAAGCAATAATTAATTGGTTGAGACCTTCAACGGCCAATAAGAACAACAATGGTGACAGAGGACATCCTTGCCTCAACCCTCTCTAACTATGAAAAAAGGGGGAAGCTTCTCTGTTGATTAGTATCTCAAATACTACATTTGAAATGCATCCCATAACCCAGTTTATGAAGCCAATGTCAAACCTCGGATAGGTTAAAAGGAGATGAAGATATATCCAGCTAATTTTGTCATAGGCCTAGGAGAGGTCTATCTTCACAATAATCCCCTTTTTATTGCTCTTTTTCATATTGTGCATGGCTTCCTGAGAAACTCTAATGGCTTCATGAATCTGTCTACCATCCAAGAATCTGAATTGTTCTCTTGAGATATTCTTGGAGAGTATATGTTTTAGGCGAACAACTACAACTTTCGCTATGATTTTGTAAATGCAGTTACACAACAAAATGGGCATGAATTCCTCAAATTTCTTTGGATCTTCAGTTTTGGGGATGAGAGCTAGAAAATTTGTATTAAAAGCCTCATGTATTGGTCTTCTAGCTATCGATTCCTCCACCACCCCAGTTAGTTCATCCCCTATATGCTCAAAAAAAAGTTGGAAGAATTCTACTGTCCACCCAGCTAGCCCTGGACTCTTATCTCTCTGCATTTTTTTAAGGACACCTTTGACTTCTCCTTTTGTAACTAATCCATTAACATTTCATTTTCCTCATCTTTTACATATCTAGGAAAGAGTTGGGCCACCTAAATCACTTATGCTATAATGGCTTCTTCTGGAGCTTTGAACAGATCTTTGAAATGATATTTTCCCAAGCTTGTTATCTCATCAAAGGACTTAGCTATCCCCCCCTTTGGCCTTTGCATTTCCCAAATAGTGTTACATTTATTCCTACCTTTTTCATAGTTTTGAAATAATTTTGTATTTGTGTCCCCAAGAGAGAATCATATTGCTCTACTTTTGAGTCTCCACTACTCCTCAATTTCGCTCTGTACCTTCCTTTTTGACGTTTCCAGTTGTTTGATTCTTTCGTTTTTTTCTTTTGTCTCGTAACCATCCCACTCCAGACATTCCAGTAACTCCAGGGTTTCCTCTATGATTTTACTCTCAGTCTTCCCTAATCCTTTTCTCCTTTTCCCATGTTATTATTGCCTGTTTCATCCGTTCAAGTTTTCCCATGAAAATGTGGACTAGCGACTGACCATGATTAGCTAGCATAGGCCTCCATGAGTCTTTGACTAATGAATTATATGCATGATCTTTTAGCCATTCATGATTGAATTTAAATGGAGTTCCTATCTTTCTACAAGTCCCTTTTAGTTCTAGGATGATAGGAAAATGGTAAGAGTCACCACCTGATCTAGTCCATTATCTGAAGAAGGTTAAGGTGGTGACCAAATCCTCCATCAACAAGAAACGGTCCAGTCTCTTGGCTACCCAGGCATATCTCGTTTGCCTTTTCCTCCAGGTAGGATGGGCCTTAATCATGTTTACATCAGTAAGTTTCCCCATCATTAGTTTGTTTACAAAAAAGTCTGCTAGGGGATCCGCTTGAGCATGAGGCCCCCAAGTCTTAGACATGCCCAAGGAAAAGTTCATATCCCCTCCCATTACCAAGTTTGGGGCCTTCATAAACGATTTGAGGAATAAAGAATTCCTAAAAGTGACCCTATCATGACATGGACCATAGACATTCAAGATAGATAAATTCAACCCTAATTCGGATGAGAAGATCTCTACCCCCAAAACTTGGTCAGATCCCTAGGAATTTAGAATTTTTATGTTTTTGTCTTTAGGCCCAACCACAAGCCCCCCTGATCTTCTTTTTTCATCCATGGTCACAAAATACCATCCAGGCATCATTTTATGCAGAGATGCCTTCACCACATCCCCATCCCCAAGGGTTTCTTGTAACATAATAAAATCATGACAGTAGGATTTGAATAACTCCATAAGAGCCATCTTTTTATGTGTGCTAGCAAAACCTATGCAATTGAAGGAAAGGACGATCAGTTGGAAACCACCTTTGGATTTTCACTGCTCTAAGCGCCCCTTTCAGAGATAGTTGCCTCCCATCCGCTATGTCTAGTTTGGCTTTCATCTAGACTTTTGAGATATTGGTTTTCCTGCCCCTACCTTTTCGGGGAAGACTAGGCTCCTTAGGGATCCCCAACCCTCCAAAGAAGAAGGGCAGGAGATCCTTTTTGTCCCTAGGCCGCAGGTTATAATGGGATACCACTGAAGACTTGGGCATGGATAACGGGCTGGGGGAATCTGATGAGGAGGACACTGCTAGACTAAGGACAAGGATTGAAGTGATGATGTTATCCAAGGTATTCAAAACTTCAGAAATGGATATTATAGAGGATGACAATGGCCTGGAAGGGCCAGGCCCCGGTTCTGCATCATAAAAAGAAAGCATTGGCTCAGATAGAGAGGTAATGGAGGGAAAAAGAATACTGATAGACTAAGGAGTGGATTTGATGACAACCACTTTGTCCTGAGCTTCCTGACATCAATCATTTTCTAGCCTTACTTGAATCCCCTACGAACTTCCTCGTTCTCCATTTCTTTCGAATTAGGACCCCTCTGGTCTCCCTCAATTACTACATGTCCTATGTCCTCCTCCTCCAAAGTCACCCACTCATCGGTCCTCGGTTCTCCCCTCTAACGCCTTCTCTGACGAAAACCCAAGGGGAAATCCATCACTAAATGACCATGTTTATGACAACGGTGGAATAAGAAAGGCATTTATTCATAATCATTAATCTGAGAATGAGTACACCCCTGGAGCTCGAGATTTATTTTTCCACTAATCCCTCCCTTTGGTTCAACTTAACCAGTATTCAAGCCTCAATTCTGCTCTTTGTTTCCAAAAATGTCATGTCTGCTTCCAAGAATGTACCTAGTTCATTCTTGATGGCCTTGAAGACATCCTCTATCCATAATTGTGGTGGCAGCACTGGGCATCGCACGCAAACTAGTATCTCCTTTGGTTTCTCCCTTTGTGCATGAAATTATGACATCCATTTGTTGAAAAAGATGGGAGATATCCTGAAGCACCAATTTCACTCAAGCACCCATTCAAGCATCTCCCCTTTGTTGAAGCGAACCATGAACCAGCCCCTTGCCATGATAATCACTTCTACCTAGGCCTCTAATGCTCCTTTCCATTCCTTTCTAATCCATTCTAATATATACTAAGCCAAGTAGCATCTACCTTTGCCTCTCCCCACTAAGATCATCTCTGAAGCTTACATGGCCTTGTCCAACTAAATATCAATTCCAAGTACCAGGTTAGGGCATTCAGACTTTTTCCTTATCACTTTCTCTTTTCTTCTCTTCACTCCTGCAATTTGTCATTTCTTCCCTCCCCTAATACTGAGTTTTCCTGCTCTTCCAACCTGTATTCCAGATCCTCAAAGATCTTGTCTAACCTCTCCTCTATTGGGCCCACAAACTGAAACAAGAATTACCCTAAATCAATTGAAACCCCTTCCACTTCAGTCCTGTGATTTTTGCCCCACCCTTCTGACGCTAAAGGGTCGAGCCCTTGATCTTTGCCAGAGCCATGGCCATGTGGGCCTTGTGAATAATCACCGCCTCTTCCTTACACTTATTTCCTTGGTGATTCATAAGAATCCACCAATTTCCACTTACCATTGATAACCTTAAGAAATCCCCTAATGGGTATGCTGGAAATTCTGATTGGTTTTGAGCCTCCTCCTCCCTTGCCTAAGGAGCTAAATTCCACGTCACTGCTTTGTCAACCCTTTAAGTTGAGCCCCCTTCCTTAACCTAGTTCCTCGCAACCAGACATGATTTTAAACCTTCATTCCCCCACAGACCATTGCTTCAAACAATGTCTTCGAGGTCGCCCGAGTAAAAAATGGGTTTAGTATAACCAAGAATGGCTGAGACTACTTGGTCCCCCACCAACTCCCCAAATGCCTAGACCGTTGGATCCGATGAAAACTTCTTTACCTCCTAAAAACCACTGTCAGAGCTCCAACCCACCTCAGATGCACTATTTGGCTTCCCTAAAACCATAAAACCAAAACCACCCCCTAGTCTCCTTTCAAACCTCGTAACACCCATGTTTCCAGCTCCTAACCTTATCCAGGTTCCACTGAGTTGGATCCAACCCCCATATAGATAGGATATCCTCTGGTTCGGGTTCCAAATCAACAAAGTCTCTTGGTCTAACCATATCCACTTACTGATGGAGAAAGTAAACAAGTAAACTACTCTAGCAATTGTTAACTATTACAACAGGTGCATGCTATCGATTATTCCAAATAACCGGAAGCTTCCACGAGATCCTTGTTCCTTTCTTTTCGCAGGTCTTCCAGCGAAATTTCTAATGCTAAGAACTTCCTGTTCCAAACTTTTGTCTTGCACTGTCCTTTGGTGTCATGGGAGCTTCCACAAGTTCAATTTTTTTTTGTTATATATTCACGTCAGATACTTATTTTTCAAAAAACTATGATGTTGTATATATATTATATACATATATATATATATATATATTATATATATTTCTTATTATATCTAATTATATAATATATTATTATTATAGTTATATTATATATATATATATATTTCAGTATATTATAATATAAGGGCTTAATAAGCCTTGTTATTTTGTCAGGACAATGACAACTTAATTTTTGAGTGCACACATGTGCACATACAAAATGTAATTTTCTTCTTTTTAATGAAAGTTATGATTTTTTCTTCTAAATATGTGTGTGTGTGTGTGTGTGTGTGTGGGTGAAATTTAAATATTTATCATAAGGAAATGGAGATGGAGTGTCTGATCCCGATTTGCTGCTTGGGCTTGTGACCCTGAGCTTTTCTAGATCTAATTGTCAGGAGCTTCGCGTAAGCTTTCATCCTTTCTTGTCTCGTCTCTTATGCCCTTTGTTGATTCATCAGGTGTTGATCAAAACATTCCATTGGTCAGGAAGCCCACTATGGATGAGTCTGCCTAAGATCCTTCCCTCACGAGGGAGATAGTGACATTCAACTCTCTCATTGTCTCCGACCCTAAGTTTCAAAATTCTGGCCCTTCCTACTTTGTGAAAAAACTTGATGACATTCCAAAAGTTGAGATCAATGTCCCTCAAGCCTAGATCTGTGCTCTCCAACTTGCAGTTTGGAATCTCATTGTTCATTTTATGGGTCTATGGCCCTCTCCGTACTCAATCTAGAAATGGATCGAAAAGAACTGGAAACCCCTTATCAAGGGTGAAGTTGTGTCCTTCTTTTGTGGTAAGGGTTCTTTTACTTTTTACTTTGAGAACAAAGTTAATCGTGATATGATTTTTAGAAGTTGTTTGTATTTCATCGGAGCCCAAGGTTTATACCTCAATCACTGGAACCTGAAATTTAACTTGGAATTTGACATTCGTACAATGGTCCCAGTCTGGGTTAAACTCTCCTATTTACCTCTTCATTGTTGGAATGATGCAACCTTTAGATTGATTAGCAATTATGTGGGTAAGTACATTGACTGTGCAAAACCTAGAGATGATATATTTACTTGTACACATATATGTGTGGAGGTAGATATGGACAAAGGATTGTCAACAACAATAAACCTCTATATGGATAATTGGACTCATGTGGAGGAAGTAAACTATGATCAGTTTCCTTTCAACTGCAAAGTTTGTCATGAATATAAGCACATTGCAAGAGGGTTCCCAAAGACACAAGAAACTTAAGACAATCAAGGGGAGTGGAATGAGTAATGGAAGCAAGCCAAAAGGAGAAAATTGGTAGTAGCCTCAAATGAAATTGGCCACTGATAAAGATCCTCCTAAGGACGGGCAAGGCCTGAGTCCTCTTGGTCTCACCTCAGGTGGGCCTAGCCACAAGGGAAATTTTGGTAACAAAGGAAATCACTATGCAGTTCTCTCAGGCACACCTCAAGAAGGTGAACCTCCTAGCCAATGTCTAAATAGGCCTCCCCTCAGCAGGGGCTCACTTCCTGTCAAAATCAAGGGCAGATCTTGCCCAAAATACCTCCCTTTACTAAAGGTTTGAGTAATAATTCTGAAGAGAAATCTGAGGAGGATGAGGATGACTTTCTCACATCAAAGGAAGTCAAGGGTCTAACTAGAAAACGTTAGCTCATCAGATGAAAAGTCATAAAAGAAGAAAGAAAACATAGTAGTAAAGAGAACTCCTATATCGATGCATAAGTCCAATAAAGAGATCAAGGTGGAGCAAACAAAAAAGGATAGAGAACTTGGTTATCAATATACTATCCCTCATTATTTGGCTAATCCTAGAAGCAAAGGAGGAAAAAAAGGAGCATCGACAAATCCCGTTAAGGGGGCATCCTCCTCCAAAAGTAAATGATGAATATAATCTCTTGGAATTGTAAGGACCTTAAGTTTGGAAAAATAATAGAGGAAGCAAAGTCTCTGATCCTTAAAGAAAAACCATCATTGGCCCTTTTCTAGGAGATGAAAATGAGTGAGATTGAAATCTCCTCTAAACAAAGAAAATTATGGAACTGAAGCAACATGGTTGTAATCGACTCCGGTGGCACATTTGGAGGTATCTACACACTAAGGGATCCAAATCAACTGCAACTTTTGCACTTTGAAAACTACTCATTGGATCACGACCTCGTTCATGCTATTGAACGTTCATCAAGTAAGCACAATCATAAAATTATACATGTTGATTTGTTTCTATGAAAAATAGGAATTTTGGAAATCCCTCATGGATCTAAAGGACACATAATTTTGCCAAAAATATGTTCTCGATGTGGATTTCAACACTACTATGAATCATAAAGAAAAAATAGTGGGATGCTTGGTCAGGGACCCCTTCTAGGAAGAAATTGAAGATCTCATATAATCTCCTAGCTTTTCTGATGTCAACCCTCTTCATCTTTTATACACCTAGAAAAAAAACACTCTATTCCTAGTCACATAGCCGCCAGGTTGGACCAGTTCTTAGCCTAATATAATTTCATCTCTAATGAATGTCTCTCTCTATTCCTTCATTCTTCCCTAGATAGGATCAGACCATTACCCAATTTGCATCTCCCTCTTGCCCCCCTTGAACTATGGACTCATCCCCTTCCGCTTTTTCCCTCATTGGAATCTCTCCCCAACATTCAGTGATCTTGTTGAGTCATCTTGGTCAGAATGGGATGAAGGAATCCCAATTGTAGTATGGGAAACAAAGACCAAATGGTCAAAGAATTGTATCAAAAATGGCTAAATGAAGGTAATACTGAACGATAACACTCAATAGTGGAAGTGGAGAAACAAATGAACTCTATTCAAGAGAAACTAGAAACAAAACTGGTCAATAGAGATGACTTGCAGAAAAAGTTGAAATGTTTAAGACCTATCATTTGCCCTTGAAGAAAGAGGAAAAGTAGTGGAGACTCAAGTCACAAAGTGTTTGGCTCTAGGTGGGAGGTCGAAACACCACATTATTTCATAAGAAGTAAAATTCAGAGAAAGCAAGAATAATATATCTAAGATACAGTTTCAGGGACAAAGAATCACAGACTTGCAAGCCATAAAGGATGTTGCCACATCACACTACAACACAGATAACTTCGCTAAAGGTCAAACTAATGAGCAATACATGCTTGAGAATGTGCCCATGTTAATCACTGTGGATATGAACTCCCAACTCATAGTTTCACCCATAGTCAAAGAAATTAAGAATGTAGTGAGAGTGCCCTAGGGACAGATGGCTTCTTTGCTAGCTTTTATCGAAATTTGGGGAGATTATAAGTAAGGACCTATGTATAATGATCATAGACTCTCTAAAGCATCTCTGCATTGGTGGTGACATTAAATCTTCCTTTTTGGATTTAATCCCAAAGAGTCTAATCCTTTGTCTTTCTATCATTTTCACCTGATTTCTCTTTGTAATGTTTCTTATAAAATCATCTCAAAAAATTTTGCTATCCAACTTAAAAAATTCCTCCCCCACCTTATTTCGATAAATCGAGGATATGAACCTGTTGAGCAGATCTTTAACAACATAATTTGATTCAAGAAGCAATGGGCTCTAGTTGGAGAAGACGGGATTAGGGCATGATCATAAAACTAGACATGGCTAATGCATTTGATCGAGTTCGACATGAATTGCTCTTCAACATTATGATAAAAATGGGGTTTGATGCAAAATTTATTGAATGGGTGGCGTTGTGTATTGCCTCACCTTGGATTGCTCCCTTAGTGAATGGAAGAGAGAAATATTTTTTCAAAGGTTCTCGGGGCATGAGGCAAGGTTTCCCGCTTTCCCCTTTCTTTTATATCATTATGGCAAACTCACTTAGTTGGCACCTAGAATTTGAAAGAACATCTTCCAATCTCCTTGGCATCATATTCGCAACGGGGACAAGGAGTATCAATCATGGTAAATTCATGGATGATACTATTCTTCTGGGGAGGATTTAGTATTAATTACAAAGAAAATTAAATAAACTCTGGATAGGTTCCCTTTTTCCTCTAGAGGACAAACAAATGATATAAAAAGTCATCTCTTCACATGGAACACTCCAACCCATAAGGAGAAAAAAATTGGAGACGTTTTAGGATGCGAAGTAGTAGGAGATTGGAAGAAGTTTTAATAACTGGGGGTACCAATTTATCTCAGGAAAACGTCTCATGGTAGAACATTCTAGAGAAGATAAAAGTTAAAATGGAGAAATGATGAGCTAGTTGGCTCAATGTGGCAGGAAGAACAATCATGGTAAATGCAGTACTCTCTATCATCCCCATTTTTCAATTCTCTGCTCTTTTGGCACCTAAATATGCGTTACACCAAATAGCATTTTATCTCAAGAAGTTCCTAGGGGAAGGAGGCAAATCGAAATCCTAAAAATTTCATCTAGTTAACTGGGACAATATCATACACCAAATTTTCATGGTGGATTAGGGATTTGGGACCCCTATTTGGTAAACACTACAATTGGTGTAAATCTACTATGGAAGTTAAAAACTCAGCTAGACCTGTGGTGGGTGCAAGTTCTGCAAGCATAATATATGCATGCAAACAATATTTGTTCCATGGTTAGAGAGTCAAATCAAGTTTCCCCGATCTAGAAACTGATTGTTGCTTCTTCTTCATTAATCAATGACCATGACAGACTCTGGAAAATGAGAACAACATCAAGATTTTGGAAGACTTGATCTTGGGTCGTCTACCTTTCTACCAGGAGGAAATCATCCAGACCTTGTCAGAGCACTTCAGTCAAGTAAGAATAGACACCCTCACTCAATTTTCACGTTGGGATGCGACTGCTCTTTGGAAAGATTGGAAGTTAGATGTTGTCCCCGACATTTTGAAAACTATTGGAGAAATTTTGAACAATAAACATAATGGTTGTGCGCAACTTAGTCAAACAACAATGGACAAACTGGGCTGGAAGTCCTTCTCATACTCAGTCAAAGAAGGATATAATACTCTCCTCTTCCAAACCTGGGTTTCGACAAAGTCCTCTATATGGAACAAGCTTTGGAGATCCATTGCAATCCCAAAGGTGAATTATTTATGTTGGTTATTATTGCATAAGAAAATATTAATGGCTAAAAATATATGAAAGTGTGGTGTTGTTGGACCCTCAAGGTGCCCCCTCTGCGAGAACCTGATGGCCATCTTAATCCCTTAAGACCAAATCCTCCCTCAAAGTGATTAATTCTCTCCCAAAATACCTTTGTTGGCAAATACGGCTTTCCAGGAACAGTGTCATTTTCAAATCTATATCAGTGTCTACAATATATGCAGCTCCCGAAGCTCTCTTCGTTTGTTTTTAATATAACCCAGCTTCCCTAGATCCTTCCTTGGACTCCTTAGAGAAATAGTGGTTGGCTCCCTGGGCTACTCATCTCCATTCTCTCAGTCCTCTTCCTTTTGATCAGTGCAAGTCCAATCTCGTTTGTTTGTTGTGTCTTTCTCCCCATGATTTTGTTGAATGGAGGAAAAAAACTTAGACTTGGATCCTTCAATTTGATGGTTCATCAAAGTGCAATCGAGGGGTGGCAAGAGGGGGAGGGATATTACTAAATCCTGAAGGAATAATTATGGGAAAATTTTCATAGGTACTTGGCCTCAAATTCAACAACCAAGCAGAAATGTATGGGCTCTACTTTGGGTTAGAAATAACTAAGAATCGAGGTGTTCAATACATTACCATCCTAGGAGAACCTTTCCTTATTATTCGACACTTGATAAGTGAAACTCCTCGAAAAGATAACATGTTAAGTCTGTCGTTCCATCGAATCAAAGGTACTCTTCTACCTTTTTCTATCACCTCCTCCTTCCACATTCTCAGAAATCTCAATTTAGAAGTGGATCTCCTAGCCAATAAGGGATGTATTTTGGGTGTATTCTCAATAGAACTTTTTGTTTACACTCCCTAATGTTACCCATGGATGACTCCATTATCCCCCCTAGACCTACCCCTCCCTCCCATGATTCATCAAGCTCCCTCCCTATCCCCACTCCCCTCACCTACCCTCTTGCTTCATGTGAAAACTTAATGCAAACTATTAATCCTTCTTATCTAAGAATGATTACAATGGATGCCTCATGCCAGCCCAGCGTGGCATTGTTTGAATGTTAGCCTCATGCAAGCGTGCCACATATATGGCTTTTGCGCGGCTCTGCCTCACCCTTAATCAAGATCTTAGGGTTTGCCAAGGTTACATCTCCTGTAAGGGTTCCTCATTTAATCATACTGGTGAAGATTAGACCTACTCTTAATCCTGAGCTCATTGCATATGAGGAAGGTGTCTTCTTAGATCATTTTGTGATGGTTGCACTATCTCGGGGCACTAGATTTCATAACGTGGAATTGAAATATCATATGTGGCTCTAAGAATGTAATTTGAATAAACTGGGGAGAGGAAGCATAATAACGTTCACTCCCTGCAAGCAAATTGGGTTCTATTTTTTGTCCCCTCTGAGGAGTTTCCAGTGGGAAGCACTGGTAGCAAGAGTGGCATCCAGATGTTAGTGTACTTGGAAGCTCAACGATAAGCTTTAGACTGCTTTTCGAGCCTTCTTCTATTGTGAGCTCTGATCGTGCACTAAGAACCATTGCATTTGGGTAATTTGGTGTGTTTCCCTCTTTGGGTCTGAGGTAAACATCTTAATTTTCTTTTCCCTTGGCTTTGCGAGAATTTGGAACAATTTTGATCACTTTGTGGCCTCAGTTCGTAGCTCTATCAATGATGGGGAGTCACAATTAGGTCTGATTTACCCCTCTTCTCTAGGATTTGTCTCTATGTTTGGTCTTGAACTCACCACTGGTGTTATCTAGTTGTCCTACTAAATTTTTTTGAGTACTGAGATTTTTCTTGGCGACCTTTGACTTGCCTCTTTTCTTTCCACAGTTGGCCTTTCATTTCTCTCTCGACTTCGGCTTCAGTGTGCACTTCCATTGATTCAATATCTTCAACTTCTAACTCATCAACCTCATGTGTATGTGGCCACTTCAAAAATGAACATGCAATTATCACTTCGAGCTCTATGACCTGCATTTTAAGCTATATCAGCAAAAGGCCTCTCATTGCAATGACTTTGACAGAATTTTGGCTTTGCAACAGAGAATTTTGTGTTTAGAGGACGAGGTTGATGCACTCTATAGGATCATTTCAGACCTCAAGTTACAGGGTGCCCAACTAGATAGCCCAACAGCAGAATCGCCTCGTCATATCGACCTCAACTGCCCAACAGATCCTTTTGATTAATCAATTTTGTAATGTCTAGTTTCAAGTGTCTATGTTTTTGTTCCAATTTTTTCATACATACTATACTAGGAAAATAAGTGTATTGATAGGCTATGGAGTTTTTTTGTAATCTGGGTAAGTGAAATTAGATACAATTTGATATCCTAGATGTCCTTGAACAATATGGCAATGTAATTCTCGCAAGTATTTGTCGTGACCAGACACGAATTTAATACAAAGAGTA
>APFE030112423.1:6688-58904 GCA_000404065.3 Pinus taeda
ATATATATATATATAAGTTAGGTCTTTCTAATTCCCTTATAAGTTACAATTTTTAATAAACTAGTAACATAAACAACATCTATAAGTTTTTCTTTTATATAATTTAAATTATCAATTTGACTTTTTGACTGCCGTCCCTAAGTCAAAATTAGCCGTTGATCAAGATAGCCGTTGGAGGCTCCGCTCAGACTATTTAGCATGCAAAGCTGGATCTGTTTCTTCAACTTGTCCTGATGATGAACCACACTGGTTGGTTCGAAACGCGTCGACAAATGTCTGTCTACATGTGATTTACGCCGAAGTTATTCGTTCAACCATTATGGATCACAAAAGCCTCAATTCAACTAGTAACCATTGTATTCAATTTTTACTTCCAATATCTAAAGATTACTACATGATTTGATGTGTCTTCATTAACAAAGCTACAACTCCAATTTTTCATAACATCACGATCCCTAAATATAATAATGTCAAAATCAATGACAATTATAAACATATTCTTACTTGAAATAATTTCCCACTCGTGTTTCCTATAATCTCTCTAAATATCTAGGAAATATTCATCCACATCTTCATATTGAGTTGGATCATTTGGATGTATTGGATTACAATCAACATGCCAAAGATTGCAATGAAAGTTTTGCCAAGTTTGTATGATGCATTTGTTGTAACACCTATATATGTATCAAAATCATGATGGCTTGTACAATACCAAATCTGACCAATATAACCCCACAAACTTATCATCTTCGTAAGGGAGAGTTGAACTAAACTTAGGAAACACTCATATAGTGGTTACATTTTTTTGTTGTAACTATTTATCATCATGGGTAAGTTTGTCATATAGCTGAGATCTAGTAATATTCACCATTGAAAGGTGCACCATATCCATAGGCCTCTTAGTATATGCATCAATAAGAGATATCATTATGGTCATTACATGTATTGCTTTCTTTTTTTTCACAACCTTCATTCCAACATTTAGAACAACAAATTGATGACTACATTCACAAAGAGAAAGATCCAAAAGTAAATGACATGTTCCTTATGCTCTTATGTCCTGATCAATGATAGTCTCGCACAACAAAGTCCTATATATACATGTCCTTAGTTCATTTGGATTTTGAATCGAATAAATACACATCAACATATAATGGAAGGCATATCATCCTTTTTTTATTTTTTGCATATTTTGCTATGCAATTAATGACCGCATGCTTAGAAAGAACATGCTTCCAATATATATTTGTCCACCAAATCATCATTATGTCACAATTATGTGCATTTAATCTATCATCATTTTGTCTAGATTCATACCTTTCCCTAGACATAAGGTCTTGATATCTTACATAGCTCCCATGACGCCTTACACACCAATTTTCCGCTTACTTTTCGAGGCACAAATTTTCATTGCAAGTTTTGTGGCACTCAACATAATTCAAATGTTCTTTATAGTCCATCATTGAATCAAATTGAAATATTTTGACAAAGTTATTTAAGTACATATGATTGTCATTATTGTATTGAATATAAATACTTAATTGATGTTCAATGTGTAGATTGAATGCATGCGTGAACCTATCAAAATATTTTTTTGCAAATATAACTTGAATTGAATCATCCAAATTCAATGTGTCCATATTAGCAGTGTCTTTTAGACAAATAAACCCATGCACATTTGAATATCCATGATGTTTCCATTCATAATTACACCAAAAAGTTTTAGCTTGATAATATTTTGAGAAAATATCGTCTCAAAAGAATGTTTGCCTCAAATGCACACAAATCGCTACAATATAAGCCTTATCAATTATATTTTACCATCTTAATTTCTTTGCTTTCCCTTGATTTGTGGGGCAAGTATCAGACATCAATTTATGCAAATTTAGCCATTGTATATCTGCTACACTTAGTGTAAAAATATTGTTGGACACCCAATTTATTGAATCAAGTCACATAGTTTTGCATGACATTTGAACCAATGTACATGTGTACCTCCATAACACACCCAACCCTCTAACTCATCTCTAGGAGGTGATGTTATAAATTTTGACTTTCTTTTACTGACAATAGACCTTGTTTCTTAGGTCTCCATCATCTTATGCTCTTCATGAATTTTCCAACAATATAAATGTCATCCAAATCTAAGTTGTGAACATAAAGTTATTCCCTTCCAAGCGTCAAGGTTCGTACCATTGCCATACATTAGACATGTTATATTCCCTTTTCCCCATGTTTCATCCTCATACAATATTACATCAATAGTATGTGGCTAAGACATGGTATTCCTATACCCACATGTCACCACTATGCGAGGCCACGCCCTTACCCAACATGTCTGCGCCCCCGTTTTTTCATCCATATATGGGATTTTCCTTTAGTATTCATTATAAGGAATTTTAGATCCTAGATTTCTGAATGCATTTGGGATTTCCAAATCATCCAAATCCATTCAAATTTGAGTTTCCATTTTTCCACTATAGTTCTCAAGTTAACTCTTCGAAGCTCTAGATCTAAGAATCTCTAAAAGTCTCATTTAACCGAATTTTCTTGATTTCTGAATCTCCACTATCTAGAGCTTCCATACTCCACATCACCTCCACAAGGCTGCCACTTGGCCTTGTTGGTGCAAAATTTACTTGGAAGACCTAGGGGTTCGACCACTAGTTGCTAATAAAAGACTTCATTGTAGCCTAGTGCAACGTCAACACTTTCATTCCTCTGCAAGGGAGAAACGTCTCACCCAAGGCGTGTTGCGACATTTAAGGATAAAGGGGGATGATAGATAGTGTCAAGGACAAATTAGCAAAGGATTGGTTCATTATTTAAATAATTACACAACATGCACATTGTGATTCAAAGACCTTCATATATTTAATACTGAAGCATTTACATAAATAAATAACAGACAATGTATCAAAACAACATAACCAGAATTTTAAATAGCCCAACTAAATCATAATCATTTCACATACATAGACACATAATTGATCTCCACAACACATCCTTTCATCAATAAGAGCGCACCATTACAATACATATCGGTAGAGAGATGCAAGATCTCTCAAAGAATATGAGACTGCAAAATACCAAACCAGATTACATCAAGAACATCATAACATTTCAATCTTCATTTTGGTAACATCTGACATAAGCTCGATATCCCTCCCTTCTCAGATCGATCCTTGCAAATTTTATATATCTACTCCATTGATTTGATCTCGCTCACTTGATTTGCTCTACTTTGATACCTTTGATCCCTTTGATCCCTTTGATGGATTCCAGGTGCTTTTTTCATTATTTTCTTGATCCTTTCAAAAAATATCATGTAGATCCTTCTTTCATGGCTTCAACAAGTCCCAATATAATAATTTCTTCTCTCTAGTTTTTGTTTCCTTCTTTTCGGTCCTGCTTTCCGGCTTGGTTGACCATTTAGTTTTCCACACTCGCTAATCATTTTTGCAACCTTTTTCCAACCAAAATGGATCACAACTTACCAAAAAATAAAGGATGCAACATGCCCTAACCACAATCCATTGACTCGCCCTTAAGTTAATCCTTTAGCTGCATTGATTCCTCTTGTTTTTTTGCATCCATTGTTGATGTACTTGTTCTCTGTTTGTTTCATGACCTTCAAATGAAGGACCCAAATCTGGCACCATCTGCAAAAGTTTAGCTTTAAAATTGTTATAATCTTGCGCATCATATTTCCAAGGAGAAAGCAAAGTCATGACTGGTCGACAAACTAAGTTGTATTCTCGACAGTGGGCTGCTCAGAACGAGAATCAAGCATTGTCTGCCACTGGGCATTAGATTCATAATCAAGCTTCTACAATTGAACAAATTTATTTTGAGCCGGGGGTCCAAGATCTCACAATACAATTTTGGTTGCATGTGGTTCCTCTTCTAACTGATCATTTTTCTTTTCAAGCACTACAACTTGACCAAATAAATTATGTTGTTGTGTGAGCTCATTAGTGGTGAGAGCTTGGTCAAAAAGTTCTCATGTGTGGTTACGCAATACATATAAAGGTTGATTCTTTTTGGAAAGTAGGCCCATCCAATCTAGCACTTGGAGATTTCCTGAGAATCTCTAGTGAGATGTTGAAGAGTATCGCAAAAAGAATATTCTTGTTCAATCTCTTGAACAATTTGTTTATACAACTATTCTCTGGGATCAATTTATTTGCATAGATCAAAAGTTTTGTTGCATAACCCGTCATTGGAAGCTACTAACTTAGTGTAAGTAGTCTGGAATAATTCAATCCTTTGCTTAGGTGGATAGAATGAAAAATCTTATGGCACCTCAATGACAAAATAAACAACAATTAGCCACATAGAGTGTAATTTGGAACAATGTCTTCAATCTATTTTTTCAGTTTCTCCTTTGCATGCCACAAGTGATCGTGTTCCTATGTATCATGGACTAGTTGTTGTTGTTGTTTTTGTTCATGCAAAGTGACCAACTCATTATATTTTGAATGCCCCACAATTAATCGATGCTCCAATTGTTTATACGATGCCCTTATGAACTGGAATAACTACTGAGCTGACCAAGTCTAGAGATCACTGATAGATAAACTGTCAACTAGGGGAAACCTAGCCTGCAAAGGTTGGCCGCTTGTGATATATTTCTCTGATTGTCCTTGCGGTGAGGTTTCACGATCCTAGGTCTATTGTTAGTGAGATTCCCCTTAGATTTTGGCAACAACATGTGAAGGTAAAAACTTAACTATATCTAGAGATTGGGAAAACAAATGTAATGTTTCTTTGCAATAAGTAGGATCCTGAGTAAAAAGAGAGAGTTGGGCAGAAGAAACATCTAAAGTATACTCTAGTTGTGTGACAGATGAACACTACACTGGAAACAAATAGTCGCTTCTGTATTATGCTCCATTTGGGTTCTATTTTTGGGATTTGATTCAACTTCCATGTATGCGACATCACCATTGGTATTATCAAGCTCATAATGATATGAGATGGTGGCAGATGGTGATGCAATGTGGGGTGATGAACCGAGGGTTTGGTGAGGAGACTGAATGTTGTTTTTTCAACAATTTAGGTTGGCTCAATAGGTTCTTTAGGCTCATCATCTGTGAGAAACGACACAAGAAGAGTTGAAAACAAGATTCACATGTGTAGAAGGGGTTTTGGTAAAAGCTTAGATGAAAGTGAAAACATCAAATGAAGTGGGGTCAGTATTGACAACTGTAGGCAGAGACATTGAAATGGGGGCTATATATGCAAGTGGAAGGGCTGGAGATTTGAAAAATCTTCTAACAATAGGAAAATAAAGAACATTAGAAGTGAAAACAACAAAACTTACCATAGAGCCAACTTCTGATATAGTGTTGTGAATAGAGGACACAGACTCTTGTATTTTCTTCATCATAGGCTAAAGATCATGCGTCATATCAACTATGCACTTCTTGGAGGATAACAGAGTATATGAAGTCAAACCTCTGGGTTGCAACACATCAAAAGAGTAAATGATTTCATTATCTTTCTGTACACATTGGACTCCTAACCAAATACTTCTTGGTGAAAATCTTCTTCTAACATATAATAAGGCAATGAATTCATTTTGATTGTTTATGCATTTACAACTTTTGGCCTAACATAGGTACGGTCATGACTGATTCCAAACCACATTTTATTTGCATATTTGTCCAAGATTGACTTGGGTACTCTGATCATCAACTGAGTGGCGTCAAGCATCCTAGTGTGCCACTTTTGAAACACTTGTTCATTAAAGGCTCTGTTAGTAGCATCAACTGGAGTCCTCCATGGAGCATAGGGAAAAGCAAGGGGTGCGTCATATGTAACTTCAATTGATTTACTGCCTTCTGTTGTGCACTATTTTATCATTGCAATGGAAACGATGAGTTATCCATAAATAAAATAAGTCTCCCACTTATATACATCCTCGCAGGCTTCAAAGAGCTCACTTAAAAGACAATTGCACCAATTCAATGTTTCGCTTCAGTCACAAGGTTCAACAACAAAGATTGTGTCTAGGATACATTCTCCTTTAGTGTAATGGCACATGAGCTTCTCGACAATGATATGGCATGCAAATTTAATCCTGTCATTACTGATCATGTCAATGACAACTCTACAACCCTTACATTGAGTACCATATTTCTTGTACAAATTGCCACTGCCCTTCTTTTTACCATGGTTAGAAACCCTTTGGAACACAAAGGGAACACCTAGACCATATGAATATAACCCTGTAAGATTATAAATATCATTGAAATGAATGGGATATTCTTTGTCAAGCCACAATGAACCCCCATTTATTCTGCTAATAAGGAACTTGGTACAACGCATGACCTCTCCTGTAGTGCCCAAAATGGGAAAATCTCACAATTTCATGATAGTAGACCGTTGCAAAGGGTGGAACTCAGATTTTATTCTTAGATTAACACCATGAGCCAGATCAACATTGGAATTCATGTACACTTATAATTTTAGTGCAAGAAATAGAATGAGATCTGACAAGTCATTGTCAACTAAGGTAGTTTTCTTGTAATTACCCAAAATGTCTTTCGTGGGCACAATACGATCATCTAATAAATCAAATGGAACTTTAGGTTTGGTAGGGTGGCCCATGACAAATGGTAGATGACCGTAAACAAATTGGATAGGAGAATAACGTTGGGTTTGAGACATAGGGGAACCAGATATAGTAGTTGGGGTGAAAGACTTGATGGGATACACAAATACAATTGAGAAATACAACTATGATGCACAACATTTCTAAGAAAAACAATAGCATAGTGAAAAACAAGTCGATTGTTGGGGAGTAAATACAACAACTTAAAAAAATTTCATTTTGATTTTGATCATAATGACAACTAGGACACAAATCCCCATGACAAGACACAATTGACAATAGAAAATAATTTAATGCCTTAAAACATAAATCAAATCCTTTAAAACATGGTTGTTATGGGGATACTTCAACTTAATGACTGAAAGTAGTTGCATCGATGACTGAATAGATGATTTAAATGACATTTATACCCCCTTTCTCCCCCACCACAGTGACTTGTGATGGGTTGCAACTAAAGACTAATACAAATGACTAATACAACTAAATGGATAGACCAACTAACTCAACTGAATTGATCTTAACCTAATTGATGCCCCATGTGGGAATAAAATAAACTAAAGTGATTTTACTAGCCTTGGTAGGGTTTTAGGTGGGCGTTGTTGACCCAACTAGGAAAAATAATCCTAATAAGTTGAGTGGACTTAACAACCCCAAATTCCCTTTTTCTGCAATAATGAAGGGACCCATCCAATGCATAACTTACTAAGATGCTTGAGGTACTTACTGTCATAGAGTAACACCTGATCTCCCACCAAGAAAGTCTCCCTTTTAATATGTCTGTCATGCCAGACCTTTTTTATTTCTTTTTCAACAATTTGATGAAAATCAATGAGAAATCGATGCTCGTATAGTTCCCATATTTACTGTATATGCTCTATATTAGACTCATCATTTGACATTCTAGTGGCTTGGGTAATGAAAATATTTGGAGCAACCAATTCAGTCGGTACCGTTGCTTCTCAACTATATACAAGTTGGAACAAAGTATACTTATGCAGACGTTTCACAGTGGTGCGATAAGCCCATAACGTGGTCAAAACCCATTCATCCCAATCATCTCTGTTAGCAGAACATACTTTAGTAAGCCCCCTTCCATAATTTTGTTGAAAGGTTCGATAATTCCATTTCCCTGCAAATGATAAGGGTCACTCTTGTGATGTTGAATCATGAAATCACGCAACAATATTGTAACAATTTCATTAATGAAATGCAAACCCTGATTGCTTGTGAGACTTCTTGGGAAACCTAATCTTGTGATAATAATTTCAAATATGAACTTGGCAGTAATATAAACAGTACAATTTTTCATAAGCATTGCTTCAACCCAATGCATTAAGTAGTTAGTTGTAGTGATAATATAAAAGGCATGAGAATGTCACACAAGAGGGTTTTTTGGCCCTACAAAGTTAACGACCCACATTTCAAAGGCTTCAAGGGCTCTAACTGGATGCAATGGAAATTCATCACAATGGGAGGGTTGCCCAACTCGCTGGAAAACATCACATTTCTTTTCATCTTCAAAAACGGTTGGCCATCAAAGTCTAGCTTATATCATCTTCCTTGCAATAATCTTACCTCCAATATGTCCTCCAACAACACCACTATGGCACTCCCATAAGACAACATCTCTTTCATGATCAAGAATATATCTCCGCGAGATATGATCAAGTCTCATCTTGTACAATTGACCTGCAATCAATTGATAATCTTCAATACATACCACCAAATGTTTCTTTTATGCTGTAGTATAGTCCTCTGGCCACTTACCAATTGTTAGAAAGAGCTCAATATCTTCAAGATAATCTGGTACAACCTCAACTCTAAATAGATCAACATCAGGGAATTGATCATTAAGTGATCCTCCCGCCTCCCCAGACTCCAAGTGAGAAAGGTGATTAGGGCCCATATTAGCTCGTCTTGGATTTATAACAATTTCAAAATAGAACTCCTGGAATAGCAATAACCATATGCAAATTCTTCCCTCAAGCACATGCTTGTTAACAAGATATTTTAATGTGGAATGACCATTACAGAACTTAAATGGACCTTTAAGCAAATAATGCCTATAATTTTGAAGCGAATATACCATGGTGAGAGCTTACATTCAATTGTGTAATTTCTTTCAGCATTAGAGAGCTTTCTACTAGAAAAATAAATGGGATGATCAAGATTACCTTCTCCTGGTTGTGCCAAGATAGCTCCAAGAGTAATGCCAGATGCATGAATATGTACATCAATATATTTTTTCCAATCGATATAAACCAATATTGGAACACTGGTAAGCTTTTCTTTCAAAGTATTGAAAGAAACATCACATTCTTTAGTCAATACAAAACACTCAGTTTTCTTCGGCAATTTCTCTAGAGGCACAATACTCAAAGCACAATTGCAGATGAATCTCCTGTAATACCCTGTATGTCCCAATGTTGACCACAACTATTTAATACTAGTGGGTGGTGACATATTTAAGATCACTGCAACTTTAGAATTGTCAACATATATTCCTTTCTTTACAGAGAATATGGCTCGACCGAATACCAAAAGGTAAACAAAAATGCATTTCTTCAGAGTCAACGAAATTTGTAACTATCTATAGTGATTAAACATAACTCACAATAGACTGGAATTCTTCTTTAGAAGGTTGTATACTGTCCAATAATCCTTGTAGACTTCGATGAATTTATGAATATAATCTTGGAAAGCAGCAATAACAATCCTAGAGAAGGCAGTTGGAGCATTCTTAAGGTCAAATGGCATGACATGGTAAGCATATGACCTGCATTCAATTATAAAATTGGTTTTCCTTTTATCCTCCTCTGCAATACAAACTTGACGATGTTGAAAAAACCCATTTGTAAAAGAATAAGATTCATTACCTACAACGCTTTCTAAAATTTTTGTTGGCTCAAGGGGCTTGGACCCAAGTTCAAAGTGTATTGCACACCAATAAAAACCTTAACCACTAGCCCTTTTGGAAATGATCTGCAAGCGAATCGCAGTCTCACATGAAGCGGTTATGGGAGGTTGCAGAACCAAGTTTCTCCAGCCAGAGGGATATTACGATGTGGCACCTGTGCGTTTTCTTATATTTTATACTGATCTACAACTTCGCATTCATAAAAGACTACACACTAATGCTTTACTTTACATATTTGCGCTTATTACATAAACATATCAAAGAACAATATAACATGTATTCTATCGCATAAATAAGTGAAAAGCATGCATATCAACACATATGGACACAAATTAAGAATACAGATACACAAGACTTCACCAAAATTTCTTCTTCTTTATTAAGATATATCTTTTAGTACATATAATTTCTTTGATCTACGCAACCATCGGTAGGTGGTCTGCGCACTCAACTGCAGAATCTTCCAAGGCCTATGCGCACTTAGCTACGGAGTCTTTCCTAAAAGCCCAAACACAAACTTAAAGATATAGAGTATGATTAATACATCTATGTGTCATATCTTTCGAAAAATCATTACATATCCTCATATATATATTTCATTACTACAAAACCATGGTCCACATACTATGGATTCGACAAAACAATGAGATAAAACCCTGATACCCATTACAAAGTGAGGGGCTTTGGCCCAACCCAAAGCCCCTAGACATCGCGCAGTGTATAGAACTTTACGAACTCCATGCGCTCCGCTCCTTAAAATGAGAAGTCTTTGACCAAAACTAGACCAAGCTGGGTCACGCCCAATAGGCCCCCAACACTCACATGTGACTCGTCTTAGGTACTCAACTATCGTGCCCCAAATCTTTGCTGTGATGCTCATGTAGGCGACATTATACTGCTGAAGTATTTCTGCTGCCTGCTTCTCCTCTTAGGGCACTTCTTCCAGCAATGCCTATGTGGTTGGTCCGACAGTCTTCTGCAACACTTATTTCTCCATTCGTCGTAGGTCCGTGGGCTTACTGTCAACTGCTTGTGACAAGTGGAAGGCCTCATCCTACCATGGTTGAGTCACTTATATCAAAATCTGTTTCTTTCACCGAAGGTCTTCAATCTTCTTTTGAAGAGTCGTTCCTTCTGTGATCCTTGTGAGCCTCTGCGAGATTGGTAAGGTCTTTGTAGTTTCCCGTATTTCATCCAACTTCTTTTGCTTCGTCTGAAGCTCCTCATCAATCCTTTGAATATTTGGATCCTCCTGCAGTGAGGCCCAAATATCCATGATTTCATCCAGTAGTCTAGCACAGTCCGCCACTATGTTAGCGATGCCTTTCAATGCAGATTTCAAATCATTTTCCCTTTTCTCACGTACTTCTGGCAACGTGACTGGCTACAACTTCATTTTCAACTAAGTAATCTTGACTTCATACTCAAACTTCATCTCCACGAGCTTATTCTTTGAGTCTCTTATTGCGAGGGCAAGCTTCTTGACCTTCTCTGCTGGTGACTCCTCTTCACAGACCTTCACGTTTGGAACTGTGCTACAAGTATCTGTAATGACTTTCTCTAGTTGTTGTTGTTGCTACCGTGCTCGATCCCTTACCTTAATTAATTGGCCAAACTCCTTCTTCAGTGAAGCACTGTCCTTCTCCACCTGAAAGCTTAACAACAAAGTGCGTTGTTCTCACTCCTTTAGTTCATCTATAATATTTTGATGGAGTTCATGTAATGCCTGAATCGCTAGCATGACAATGTTCATGTTGACATTGTCCTATGAGTTTTCTCACTCTCTATCCTATGGTGATTCAAATTGCAATGCTCCAACTAGTACCTGCAAAATCCTTACTCTGAACGTTGTTTCTATCGATTGCTCTGGATGTGGTAGTTGATTTTTTTGTCATGGTTGACTGAATGTCTGTGCTAGTACCTTTAACTCTGCGATGCCTTGCTACACCTCTGTCAAAATCAATTTGTAACGATCATCGACCTTGTCCCAACTCTCAGCCATTACTTCCTGGACCTTCTCCCCATTCTCATCGATGTCCCCATTAATGAGGACAAACATTATTGTGCCATTAGATTTGCTCACCTTCTGTTTCTTCCTTGGGCCCGACGTAGTTACTGTAGATACCCTCTTTTTTATGATGAATGGTGATTCCTCTGTTGGATATACGTTGCTGAGAGAGTCCTGGATATCTTTTTCTATCTTTGGCTTGGTCTTTGGTTTTGTCTCTGGATTTGATTCCTCTGCTTCTTTTCCTTTGCCTGTCCCACTTGGACCCGCGTGCTGCGTGGTGCCCCCTATTGCTTCAGTGTCATCTATGGCTAGGGTCATCCATTCAACTGACCATTGTTGTATTACTATGAGCAGGGCGTCTTCATTGACCAAGTGTGGCAGAGGGTTCCATGTCTCCATTGGATCCTTCTATGCCTTGCTGTAGACTCTGTGGAAATTATCCTTGAATGATGTGATGTTGCAATACCACTAATATAAACCAGGTGATAACCTGGGATACTGGTTGACCACCATGTGCAAATCCATGCTTAATAGCACAAAGAAAATTATTTTTTCCTACGCGCGTGACGACTCCTTAGTATGCCAGAGTGAGGCATACCACACGGCTTCACATACATCTATTTCAATAGGAGGAAACTATGATTCCTCAAGATCCTTCCATGTGATCAGTGCGATGATCAAGATCAACCACGCATAATTAAATGTTTTTCCTTCCTCCTGCGCTTCTTGACAATCCTCCAAAAACCCCTTGCATAAGTACTTGACCCAGTTGAACATAACCCCATCACTACACTACGCAACCAAAGAAAGCATGGCTGAGGGAACTTCATTCGCTCTGTACTTCCTCATTAGTTTACCTGCTAATTTATGTGTGGCGAAGCGCACCCCTTGGTCGTTGATAGAGTTGATATCATAAACATGCAACTTCTTGATAATCCCGAAGTTTTCCTTCATGGTTTGTGCCATTGCCTTGTCTTAGTTCTTACCAATGAAATCTTCAGCAAGGTCCTTTCCTTGGTGAGGTAGCCCAGTAATCCTCTTGATCATCATTTCTTCGATTAGGATCCTCGTCCCCAGCCAGAGGTATCCATCGTGCACCAGTGCTAGTAGTTGTCACACACAAGTTGTGTTGGATGTGCTTTTATCGAAGTGTGGCACATATATCACGTTTAATAGGAATGATCTCTATAATCCTTCAACCCATTGGTGCGGCTCCAACCTCCTAAATTCACTCTCTGGATAATAGACCTTGTGTAGGTACTTGCTTGGTTCGACTTGCAGATATTTGCTTCTGTCATTAAAGCCCCAATCCTCCATTTTCAGTTGAGGGATTTTCCCCAACACTTCACCTTCAAATGGCACTTTCTCTGGTAGCAATGATGTGAATGTGCCAAACTTCGCATCTTTCAGATCTTTTCCTGGCTTGGCCCTTGTTTTTCTCGGTGGCAAATATGGTGGTAGTACATAGGGAATTTTTGTGCCTTTTGTCTCTATCTGAGGCATCTCGGCTTCCTCCTCGCTGTCATGAATTTCTTCTCGTTCTTCCTTTTGTACTTGCTTCTTCACCTTCTCCTTGGGTTTCTTGGGCTTTGTTTGCTGTTCTTTTACTGTCTTCTTCCTTGGAGAAGTTCTTAGCTCTACTCCTTCAGCTCGCTTATTTTCAGGTCTTTTATTAGGTGGTTCCCTTGTAACTACTTGTTTCCATGGAGACCTCGTGCGCCTTGGGGACATGGGTACATTCGCTGCTCCATTTTGATCACCCTGGGCTTCCATGACTCCTGCTAGCCCTTTCTTTGCAAATTCTCTAGCAATTTCCTCAAAGCTTCTCTCAGACATGCAATAACTCACTTCTCTTACACTTAGTTGCAAATTCTCAAACTGAATTCTTAGACAACAAAGTATAAAATGTGGCATGGGACATGGCCTTTATAATGAATCTGAATTTCAAACCTCATGATTGACTTAGATTTTGTTCATTTAATGTAGGTATGGCGCTATATTCGGCTATATGTGCTTCATAAATGTGTTTCTCCTGCGCATTTTAACAACAATTTTCTTTTAACGATAGCTTTTTCCTTCCAACGGTCATATTTTTCTGGTTATCCTCGACAATCGCACAGTAATCTACCCTCCTTCACGGTTCTTCTAAACTTTGACATATTTCTTAATATCGCGTAGTAATATTCTTCAATGCGGTTCTTTCGGACTTCGACGTACTTTTGAATATCGCATAGTAATCCTTTTTGGCGTGGTTCTTTCAGACTTCAACATACTTCTGAATATGGCGCTGTAATCTTTTTTGGTGAAGTCCCTTTCTACAGATTAGTTTATAGTCCAATTCCCACTTTCAACTGTAGGTGGAAGTAAGGCTCTCCGCTTTTCATTCTTCAGTGCGAAGCTCTAGGGACAGAGTCATCCCTGTATATCTTTAATCTGCTACCATTCACTTGTCTTAGCATGAGCTGACATGTTTGATGGTATACGGTCCTAGCCAATGTATCTTATATTTTCCTGGGAACTTCATGAATTTTCTATCATATAAGAGTACAAGATCTCCTTCTCGGAATATCTTTTGTTTGATGTGCCTCTCATGACAGGCTTTCTCCCTTGCTTTTTGTACTTGTTGATGAAAACTTGCTATAAACCTGTCCTCTTCCAAAGCAAGCAATTGCACCATCCTCTCCTCCATTATGTCAGATTTTGTCATGTCTGTGAAGGCTGCGATTCTTAAACTGGGCACAATGTACTCCATAGGCATGACTATTTCTTATCCATATATAAACCTAAAAGGTGTATGGCCTACCAATTTCTTGCATGTTGTCCTGTATGCCCACAACACCGCTAGAATTCTTAGATCCCATTTATTCCTGTTCACATTGCACACCTTTGTGAGTGTGTTCTCCAAAATTTTATTGAAAGCTTCGACTTTCCCATTCACTTGAGAGTGATATGGGGTACTTTTCTGATGGTGTACTTGAAATTCCTCAGTTAATGCTTCAATGGTCTATTTAAGAAGTGTGACCCTTGTTCACTCATTAATATCCTTGGACACCCAAATATGGATAGAATGTATTAAAAAATGAACATTGCGGTGGTATCTATGCTGCAATCCTTCATTGGTTGTGCCTTGGCCCATCTCGTCAAATAATTAGTTGCAGTGATTATGTATCTTGTGTTGATCTTATTTTCTGGTGGGTTAATAGGTCCAACAAAGTAAATAGCCCACTTGTCAAATGCTTGCAATGTTACTTGTGGATTTAATGGCATTTCATCTCTTCTAGATGGCCTTCCTATTCTTTGACATATATCACGTGTGCAACAAAATTCCTTTGCATCCTTATGTAGTGTGGGCCACCATAACCCAACTCTCAAGATTTTCTACGCAGTGGCCTTTCCTGCATAATGTCCACCTTCGATTCCTCCATGAGATTCTACTAGAATACTCTGCCTTTCATGTTATGGGATGTATTTTCACAGTATTTCATCCAATCCCATTTTGTACAAGTGCCCTATAATCAACGTGAAATTAGTTGCTTTTATCACCAACTCCTTCTTCTACTATGTAGTGTACTCCACAGGCGCCATTCCTATGGCTAGAAACTGAATAATATCCATGAAGTGATCATCTGCGACCTTGATTGCAAACAATTATGTGTCGAGTAGGTTATCTTCGATACTGGTGGGCTCTTCTCCTGTCTCCAATCTTAGCAGATGATTGAGCTCGACATTCAATCTTCCTAGCTTGACTACAACCTCAAAATCGTACTCGTGAACCAATAACAACCATCGACATATTTTTTCCTCCTAAAACAAGCTTATTCACCAAATATTTCAGTGCGGAGTGATCAATGAACATCTTAAAATGTGCTCCCAACAAGTAGTGCATGAACTTGTGTAACGTATAAACCATAGCTAACCCTTCTCTTTCTATTGTGGTATAGTTCTTTTATGCCTTGGACAATTTTCTGCTTGCAAAAGCTATGGGGCGATCAACTTCGCCTGCACCTGGCTATGCTTGCACTATACCCAACGCTATACAAGATGCATCGACATGTACATGAAATTCCTTATTCCATTCCAAAAAAACTAAGATCATCACAATTACCATGTTCTCCTTCAATATATCCAGACTCTTCTGGCATTCTTCGTCTCATTTAAAAGTGACATTTTTCTTCAATAACTTCTCCATTGGCACAATTATTTGTGCATACCCCTTTATAAACTTTTTGTAATAGCGAGTGTGTCCAAGATTTGTGTGCAATTGTCTCACCATTTTCGGTGCTGGCAAGTTCACAATGAATGCTATCTTCACGGGATCCACCAGCAAGCCCTCTTTGCACACAATATGCACCAAGAGTATGCCACAAGGCACACAAAATATACACTTTGTCAAGTTAAGTGAAATGTGATGCTGCCTACATGTATCCAGCATAAGCCTTAAGCTCGCAATATGATTCTTTAATTTCCCAAAGACTATCCAATAATCAAAGTAAACTTCCAAGAATTTATGTATGTACTCCTTAAATGTTGCAACTACGACTTTAGAAAAGATGGCAGGTGCATTATTCAAGCCAAAAGGCATCACTGTGTATTTAAATGAGCTCCACTTTGTTGCAAAAGTTCTCTTATGTCTATCTTTTGGTGCAATCCTGATGTGATGGTAACCTGAAAAGCCATCTGTGAAAGAATAGGCCTCGTGACCTCCTACATCGTTCAATACTTCGCCTGTAAATGGTGTAAGGAAAGGGTCATGCACATATGCATAATTTAGTTTCCTTATGTCAAAACGATTATGACCTCTCCTTTAGTCTTCTTTTCTTGAACTATCATGGTACTTAGTTATTCAGATTCTTTGACAGGTTCAATGATCCCTGCTGCTAGCATTTTGTCTAGTTCTTCCTTCAATTTTTCCTTGTATTCCAAATTCAACCTATAGGGTCTTTGCTTCACAGGCTTCACGTCAGGTTTCAGAGGGATCCTCATAACTCCTACGTCCCCTAATATACCCTTCATTTCTGAAAACTTTGTCGGGAATAGCTCTTGGTATTCATGTAGCAGCTCTGTGATTTTACTAAATTTATATGCATCCCAATAGTCTCCAATCGTCGCGAACTTAAGGTCTTCCTCTGTCCAAATATTCACTTTTTGTGTTTTTACTAGCTACGTTATGTCCAGTATTTCTGGTTCTGGTCCAACAACTTCACGATGTTCTTCTGATTCTGGCATATCAATATTGTGCGATCTTCATCTTCTTCTATAGTGATATTATAACATTCCAATGCATTTTGTAATTGCGCAGCCCAATCATGTTGCCATGTTGATGGAGCTTCATTCTTTTTTTTTTTTTTACTTTGATTTCTTGAAGAAATGGGTCTATACATGGGAAATCATTGCCAAAATTGAATGTTAGTACGAACCCTTCAACCAAATCTGTCTAGTTTGTAGTTCCATGTCGCAGTTCTGTTTCAAGATAGTAATTCATAAGAATCATTTCTAGTGTGTGGAAAAATCCATGTACCCATTCTTGTTCTGGAATTTCTTTCCAAACTAAAGTGTAGCAACAAATATTCTCCCGGGGATCAACCTTACCATCATAATTTCCTTCAATTTTTGTGTTTACTAGGCTAAACTTGATCCACATTAATCTGCAACATTGTTGCTAATCTGCTATATTTATTTTAGAAGTACCCCACCATCTAGTAGGTGCAGACCTCAGGGCTACATCCAAAGCTTGCAACCTCTGTTCTTCTGGTATTTTTCTTTCATATTCTTCAAGAAACACACTTACTTCTCTGATCCCATCGTTATAAGGTAGATTACATACCTCGGAAGTTATGTAATGAAGTGATTTTGTGGTAGACTTTATATAACCTATTTTGCCAATTTTCCAGTTCTTCCTCAGAATCTGAAGTACAAGAATTGTCCTGATCCCAACCCAATTTTCAATCTGCAGTAGGATTAATCCAATCCTCCCCCTTAGCTGTTATTTGATAAATGTTGTTGACATATCTGTTGCAATACTCATCCTAGACAGGCTTTGTATAACGCACTCCTTCTGAGGGGTCTAGAGGGATAATGACCCTCATATCATCTCTTTCGAACACCATTTGTCTCTCCTTCAAGTTGATTATCGCTAAATTATCGAAAGCCCAATCCAATCCAAGCAACACCAGATAAGGGTTTCTATCATTGACAATTTTAATTACCTTGAAGTCTGCAACGATTCAGACTCCTTCGATGTCTACTATGACGCCAAGTAACCTTCCCATAGGGATGATCTTCTGTTGGTTAGCCATCCTCATTTGTATTGGTGACCATTGCAACTTTGGTCTTCCCATTGAATCCCAAGTTTTCTTAGGTAACACGTTGGCATCAGATCCTAAATCCAGGATTACCTAATCCATATCATATTTCCCGATCTGCGTAGTTAATCTCATTTCCTTCCCCATTCCTTTCTTGTGTCGATGTAAATTGTTTACTGCGCGTAGATTTCTTCGTGGTACCTATTTATCAGTGCAAGAGTCTATCAGATCCTAGATTCCTTCAACAAGCTTTTGATTTCTCAACAACTTCATGCAAGTCTATAAACGTGATTTCAAAATACTTGGATCTCATTTTTGCATCGAAGTAGACACTTTGTCAAAGTCCTTGTTTGGCATTAAATTTGGTTGTGCGTTAGATGCTGAAACCCCAACATCCATGAAGCTTCGCTTTGCTCCCATGAAAGTTTATTTTTCCTTTTGGATACTAAACCCAGGGACCTTTTATGCAGTCTTTCTTACCCATGATTGTTCTACCTTCTTATTACCTTTATCGTCTCCCATCGCAACTCCACTCCTTGTTATGATGTTGATGCGTGGTTCATCTTCCCTTGGCTCAACGGTCATCATTTGAATATTTGTTGTGGGTTGCTATTTTTTTTTCTCCTACATCTTTGCGATAAGGACAAGACATTCTTCTTTCACATGATCAAAATATTTGTAGCAGATGCAGGTTGTAGTAGGGTTCTGACAATCTCTTACGAAGTGTCTTGCCTGTCCACAATTATAACAGATAATCTAGCAGCATCCTCGACCAACTCCTCATCCTCGTCCTCTTCCTCGTCCCTGAAATCCTCTTTGACCAACATGCTGGCTTGGTTCCTCACGTGTATGTCCTTCAACTTGAAGTTTATAAGCATCAACAGTGCGTTCCATCATCAAGTCATAACTTGGACAATTCCTCTCATCATGGCCCATAGACTTACACAAGTTACAAAACAACTTCTTCAGGGTATGTACATACTTTTGTAATAAATAACAATATTCAAAGCAATGTTGGCCTCTTGTTCTACAAATCTCGCACCACAAACTTGATCCTGGGTTGACTGGATTAGGTGCTCCACTTGCCAAGCAATCTCTGAACACACGACATTGATCCTTATAGTCGCTCTCCGCTTTCTATTTTGTACACCATACTTTTGATCTGGTTTCTTTACCTTTCTTGAGATATTGCAATTCAAAGGTCAAATTTGCTAGTTGAATTTGCTGTACTCCTGCATGAGTATCTTCGATTGGTGAGGATACTAGCTTCATTGCGATCTCCAATGCCTCGGATTGAGTCGCTATCTTCTTCTGCGCTAGGGGTAACTTGATATTTGGAAGCAACGCAACTATAAACCATTCTTTATGCTATTCTGACGGTATGTTAAAGCTTACTTGTCCCATTAATAACCTGAATCGTTGATCCAATTCCCACACAAACTTAGTAGTCACCTACTTGATTTCCTTTAGCTCCATAATGCACTATGATTCTGATTTCGACTTCTTGAATTTTGATACTAGTGCTTTCTTAATATCATCGAACGAAGCAACCTGATTAGTCACAAAATACTTCATCTACCATGTTAGCACTCTTTCTTGCAATGTCGTGATGAGTTGTGCCTTCTTTACATCTTCGTCAGTGATTTTTCTTTCCATATTGCATCAACTACAAACAAGAACTGGTTGGGATCCTCTAATCCAAGGCCTCTAAAGATAGGCAGCTTAATATCATCCCCCATTTTTCTTCTTGGGGGTTAGGGGGAGGGGGAGTAGGGGAATTATGGGGAGGGGGATGGGGGGTAAGGGAGTAGATGGATGGGGAACCCCAAAGAGGCCTTGATTTTTCTCAACTCCTAACTTCGACGCACCTATAGGATGGTAGGGGGAATACCGTGGGGTTGCGGGGTTACTTCCTTCTTCTTCACTCTCATAACCATCTAACAAGAGACTATAGTTAGACTCAATAAAGTTCTTTGGTCCATGCTCTATTCTATATCGCTTCCCACTTCGCGTAGACCCTAGTCCTGGTTCAGAATTATTCCCTCTTCACCCAAACATTAATCTGACTACATTTGTAGTACACCCTTTTCACGCAAAAACATTTTAATCCACAACTTCAAAGAGTTTAGGTACTTACTTCGTGGACCCTTAAAAATTATTTGCTCAGCTCCGCTGTAAGATACAATCACGTCTATTGTGAATTCAACAATAAATCCTCCTAGGATACTGTCAATCCAAAAATCAACTGCTCTTCAGATACTCTTCTTGGTATTCTTGAGTCGTTGTATTAATTCAGGGCTCCACGTGGTAGGCTCATCATTTTTGAAATAAGTCTTACACTCGGTCAACTTTGATACCCGTTCATGTAATTCTTTAGCAAACATCGCAAAGAAGATCTCGTGTTGTTCTATATAGAGATACTTCTGCACCCTTCATTCGATAATCACATATTTCTATTTTCTTGAACTTCAAATTCTCGCTCTTTTTCTTCAACCCACTCCTAGATTTCCTTCTTCAACAGACACCAAAACATATCCCTCAAACAGATCTCGGTCTCGACAACATAACCATTTGTTGGCTCAAGGGGCTTGGACCTAGGTTCAAAGTGTATTGCACACCAAAAAAACCCTTAACCGTTGGCCCTTTCAGCAACATTCTGCAAGCAGATCAAAGTCTCACTCAAAGTGGTTATGGGAGGTTGTAGAACCAGTTTTTTGCAAGCTAGAGGGATATTGCGTTGTGGCACCTGTGTGTTTTCTTATATTTTACATTGACTTATACCTTCACAATCACAAAAGACTTCATGCCAACACTTTACTTCACATATTTGTGCTTATTGCATCAACATATCAGAGAACAATATAACATGTATTCTATCACATAAACAAGTGAAAAACATGCATATTAATACACATGGACAAAGATTAAGAATAAAAATACACAAGACTTCACCAAAACTTCTTCTTCTTTGTTAAGCTAGATCTTTCAGTACATATAATTTCTTCTACCTGTGCACCTAGCTGCAGGTGGTTTGCACACTCAACTGCAAACTCTTCCAAGGCCTCCGCGCACTTCGCTGCAGAGCCTTTCCTAAAAGCTTAAACACAAACTTAAAGACAGAAAGTATGATCAATACATCTATGTGTCATATCTTTCGACAAAGCATTACATCTCCTTATACTATATATATATATAATATATATAATATATATATATATATATATATATATATATATATTCCATTACTACAAAACCATGGTCAACATACTATGGACTCAACAAAAAAATGAGCTAAAACCCTGATGTCCATTACAAAATGAGGAGCTTTGGCCCACCCCAAAGCCCCTAGACATCACGCGATGAATAGAACTTCACAGACTCCATGCGCTTTGCTCCTCAAAATGTGAGGTCTTTGACCAAAACTGGACCAAGTTGGGCCACATTCAACAATTTCATCACCAAAAGTAGGGAATGTATCATGGACACAAGCCTTGCTAAGGCTCCTGTAATCTACGTAGACCCTAATGTCATCAGAATCCTTTTTATCTTGGATAACAATATGACTGGTCCACTCTGCTTCATCAACTAGAAATATGAGACCCACAACTAACATTTTATCTATCTCCCTCTTGACATTTTATTTAACTTGCGAATTCAATAGATAAGGTTGATGTTTGACAAGCCTCACATCAAGTTTTAGGACAATTTTCATTTCTCCCAATTCTCCTTTTATCCCTTTGAGTTCTGAAACTGATGCAGGAAAAAGATCTTCATACTTCTTTAATAAATGAAATATTTCTTTTGTGGTTTGTTCATCCTAGTAGTCATCGATGGATGCTAACTTAGGCTTCTCTTCAGTGCCAATGTTATGTTTCTACAACTTTAAAGGCTTCATATGTGAAGCTTCTTTGACACGAACATCTTTGATATATCTTTCACCTTTAGATTCTTTGAATGTTAGATTTTTTAATTGTTCCAAGTCATCCTCTTTTGGCTCCTTATTTCTCTTATCACAAGCAACAACTTCATGAAATCTAGATTCATACAAATGTCTGCACCGTACTGTTGACATGGCGAATTTTCGCTATACTAACAAAGGGAACTAACCTGATCGCAGGCCCCAATTAGACCTACTTTTGTTTGGAGTAGCTAGTTCCAACGGGTTTTAAAGGATCCTGTGAACTGTTATAGGTGTTGAAAGATCGCTCCCTGGAGGAAGACTTCAGTTAAATCAACAAGAGAAACAACTAACCTATATATATTAAATCCTATCTATGCTAATTCTAACTACTCTAATCTATCCTGCAGGAACATAACAAGAGAGATCAAACATCATATAAAGATTCCAAGTCCAAATGAATCCATTAATGGCTCACAGTTGAACAAGGTTGTATTAAATCTTAATTTCAATCTAATTACTTATACAAGAATACACATTCCTTTCCATACAAATAAAACTTGCAACTGATGTTTAATATGGTTTCGAATCAGCAACTGCTCATGAGTTAACCACGCTATTGAATTATATTTGAATAACTAGGAATAATCATGAATGGTATGTTATCAATATGCACAAAATAGAACACATTTATATTTATGTCGGTAACAACACTCTTATTCTAAACACATGAAACAAGAGGAGAATAAATATGAAACAACAGGCTCCTTATTGACCCAAACAGTCACTTTATTCACAATAAATCAAAAGCTGTTTTGCCCTCCAAAAAATCCCCCCTCTCATCTCCGGAGGTAATACTTATGCAAAAGGAAATGACCCTCGGTCTTCCCTTAACTTTTCAACTCCCCTTTCTTTTTCAATATAAAAATTAGAATATACAGACGTAGAACATTCGGTATAACCACTGACACGTAAAGGGTATAACTCTTGGAGTGCTTCATTTCCTGGGGAAATGAATAGAAGCTAATGAAAAGGAGAATGACTGTGTGTCATCTCTTCATGATGAAACCCGGGACAACTTCATTTTGGAATACACAGGTAATGCGTGGAAACTCGACTGAGAACGCCTAGGGCTGTATCTTTAAACAAAACACACCCACATATATGAACTCTTCGGATCTGCTCATGCGTCTTTTACTCCTCGCCTGCAGAGATAAATAAAATTAGCTTTATGATTATGAAACATATGGTAGCAACACCTAAGAACAACTATTTCCATCATTAAAACTTTATAAAATGATAAAGCGTAATGAAATCAAAGGGAGCGAGTGTGAAAGAATCGACCCCTGGTTTAGCCAAGGTTGTGCTATGACCGAGTCGCAATCGCACGTCGCAACGTGCAATCATATGCAACATCACCCCTATCAGATTTTACTTTGAAAACCCGAACCACAACATTTTATCGAATACACAGGAAAACCCGCGACCGAACCATAAGGTCGAACTTCAAATATTATGCATCCGGGAATATAATTATCGTTGGGTCTGCTCATCGCCCCTTCGCATATCATATGGGCCTCACTTTCACTGACTGCCGATTGTGATTAGTGATAGGTCGGACCCGAAATATATATATATGCTGCGTTTAATAATGCCAGCGGGTCCGCCATATCGCATCGTGTTTTATGTATGGGCCATGGGTTCCGCCGATTGTGATTAGTGATAGGATGGACCTAAAATATATATGTGTTATGGTTAATACCGCCGGCGGGTCCGCCATATGGGATTTTCCTTTGAAAACCCTGACCACAACATTTTATCAAAACCATGGGAATACATGGGAAAACCTGCATCTGACTATAAGGTTGGACTTAGAATATTATGCATTGCGGTTAATACTATTGGCGGGTCCGACGTATTGCATCACAATGTTTCAAAGGTGAGTGAATGGACCTTGGGTTTCATTGAAGTGCGATCGTGATATGCGATGGGGTGGGCAAGCGATTGCGATAGCGATGTAACAACAGACCTGATACGATATAGATGCAATTTATTGTATTTGGAGTCCAAGAATTCATTGCATATTGGATGCAAGAAGGGAAGTGCATAGTGTGATTGCGGAAATTGTGATAGTGATAAAGTCAGGCATAGGGAAATGTGTAAAGAATGAAAAGGCACATAAAAGGTAAGTTGAGGGTGTTTGCAGAGTATTTCCATTGCAAAAGCATTAAGATAGAAATAAAGATGCGATAGAAGGTTTTGCGGGTTGGATCCCAAAACAACCATAGTAGAGAGTGGGGGGTGGTGAAGGTTTATGAGGATTGAAGAAGTCCTGATGAAATATATGAATGAAGGGCTAGACTGGGTTGCCAATGAGTCATGCAATAGGGATTTATTAAGAGGGCCTTTAACCATTAAGAATTGAAGATTTGACTCTGTAGAGAGTTAAAATCCCTAGGATAAAAACAGAGCATTCAGAGAGTTATCATTATGAGAAATAAAAGATCAAACTTCTAGGGTGCCCATTCAAATATTCTACCAAAGCAGGTTTTAATAGGATGGTGGTTGTGGCCACAACAAATGGCGAATCGCTGGGTGAACCAATTATCTCTATTACCAAATAAACTTTGGATCAGTAAAACATTAGGGTGTTAAGATAAACTTGAAATGCAAACTGTATAGGCGGATAGGCATGGGTTCCACTTCAAAATTTAATAACTTTAGGCGGGATAAAGACAAATAGCTTCTACTTATTGATAGGGTTTTGACAGGCATTCTCCAATGGTCGTATTGTGGGGATTTATTGACCTTCCTTTACTTGTTTTCTACTTTAAAAATCCTTTCGGGACCATCAACGGCCTGCCAATACATATTTAGGTGTGTACCTCAACTCTTTATTGCTCATCAATCTTGATGTAGATATGTTTATCTGCACTTTATGTAAGAATTTTAGTGCTATACTTTCGTGTGATTGAATGGGGTGAAATCATGCATCATGCCATATTTTTAAACTGCTAAAGCAAGGTTGGGTTTGCTGTGTTAGCCAGTACTCTGAGTCCAGTAATAGTCCCTACTCTAACCCGGCTTCCCAAACAACCTGTCCTTCTAGATTAACACAAGGACTCATCATTTCATTTTGTTTTACATAAGTCCTTCCAGTTTTAGGCACAAGGACTAGAGCACAATTGGATTTTCAACAGGGTATATGATAGTGAGCTTAGCCCATGAAAGGAGGTTTACTTGTAGATGACAGGTTTTGGGAAACTTAGTGTGGTGGATGGGACCAATGGAGAATAATTGCAAACCTTATAGGCAAGTATAAGCTAGGTTTGAGTGGGATTTTTTTTTTAAATGCAGCATTCCGCCATGCTAGTCCAGCTATATTTACACATTTTTTCATTTTATAAAGATGCCCCTACATGCTCCAAGTATCTAGGTTATCAAAAGATCTTACCTAGTTCCTAACAGATGCTAATGAGTGGCTTCGATTTGAATTCCATAGCTGATTTTCAAGTTCTCATAGGCTCATTGAAAGTTTGTTTGATTTGCAAGGTAACAATGAATTTATGATCGACAGACTCATCAACAGGTTAATGAGGGAGGCAAAAGCTGAAGGTGGCGAATGAGGGCAATCTGAAGAGAGTTTAAAAGTGAAAACGAGAGTGGAGGACCGAAATCCGTTCGCTGAAAAGGACTGAAATTCAAAACAAAAGGAAAATAAACTTTGCGAAAACAAAGAGAATGGAAGGGACAAAAATATAACTATGCTAACAGGAAAATAAAATGAATTCTAACCTACTCAAGAGGTAACCACCATGTGGTGGCTACTGGAAGTATCTCTTAAGATGCTGGCCATTAACATGGATTTCAGTTTCTCCCTATAAAGTTTTCAATCTATAAGTTCCCTGACCAATTTTCTCCTCAACTTGGAACGGGCCCAACCATAAGTGTTGGAATTTCGTGTGCTTACCTTTTGGCTCACTCAGCTTGTCCCATTTCAAGACTAGCTCTCCTACTTGGTAATCTTTATCTCTTGCCAGATGATGATCAAACCATCTCTTTACAATTATTTGGTGATTTCTAATTTTATTTATGGCTGTATATCTCAATTCCTCCAACCTCACCAGTTGGTTGATCCTTTTTTGAAGTAAGGCTGAAGGGATCCCTCTCGAAGCTTGGGAGAGCTGTAAAGAGGGAAGGGTAACATTAGGAGGCAAGATGGCTTCCTGTCTGTAGACGACGACGTATGGGGAGTTTCCTAATGCTACTTTTAGGGTGACACTATCAGCCCAGAGGGTGTTTGTTAGAGTATTGTGCCAGTTCCTCTGGTTATCGGTGACAAATTTACGGATTATGCAGATGAGGTTTTTGTTTGAGGACTCTGCAACTCCATTTCCCTAGGGGTAATAGTTTGTTGCATGCCTTATCTGAATTGATTTATCAATAGCAAATTCAGTCAATTTTCGTGATGAAAATTAAGAAGCATTGTCAAATATGAGAGCGTCAGGGATGCCAAACCTGTTGATAATAAATTTCTCAATAAATGATATTACCTCGTCTTCGTTTACCTTCCGAAGCAGGATGGCTTTGGTCCATCTGGTGAAGTAGTCGGTCGCCGTGAGTATATACTTATGTTGCTATGAAGAGTTCAGAGTGATCTCACTTATGACATCTAGGCCCCATTGCTGGAACGAACAATAAATCATAACGGGCCTGAGGGGAACGACTGGCTTTCTTTCTCGTCCTGCAACAATTTGACATACCTTGCATTTCTGAGTGTAGGCATGCGAGTCTTTAAACACTGTGGGCCAGTAATATCCAACTCTTAATATTTTGTGATCAGTGGTCTCTCTGCCATAGTGACCACCTTCTGGGCCATCATGCATCTCTTTCAAGACATGATCGACATCATCCCTTTCCAAACATATCAACCAAAATCCATCATAATTTTTTTTGTATAATGTGTCATTGGCCAAGTGACATTGATTAGATTTCAATCTTAGCACTCTCCTTCGTGATGCATCCATGTGTTCAGGACATGATCCCCGTGTTAGATAAAAGTGTATGTCGTAATACCATGACTTAGGATCCAAAATGGGTTTCGACGTTTCGCGCTCACAAATCAACGTCTCATTAATCCATAGGGGCTCCTCCCTGAATTCTACTTGTGCATTTTGCATGCTTTGCGCTTCTGGTTCTTTGGGTGCCCCTTCTTTATCCACCAAGGCTTCTGCTGCTAACTTACACAATCCCTGCCCTTGAACTATCTTCGCTGGCTTAATCTCGAGGTCGAATTCTTGAAGTGCGGTTATCCAATTCCCTCTTCGTTCACCCATTTCTTTCTACACGAAGAGGGCTCTTATAGTAGGATGGGGAATGATTACTTTAGTCCTAGCCTTTAATAAATAAGGGCAGAAGTGTTTTACGACTTTAAAAACCGCAAAGCCTTGTTCCTCCACAACTGGGTAGTTCAGTTCTGCTCCCTAAAGATTAGATCTCATTAAAGAAATAGGGACTTCGCTCCCATCATCATTTTTTTGAGTGAGGATTGCGACATATGAAACATCAGAAGAAAAAGTGTACAAGAAGAATTCCTTGTCAAAATTGGGGCTGACCAACACAGGAGCTTCTGCGATGGCCTCCTTAATTCACTGAAATGATTTCTTAGCTTCATCGCTCTATTTATACACAACGTTTTTCTTCATCATTAGCTACATGGGATGCACTATTTCTGCGAAACTTGAGATAAATTTCCTAACGAAATTAATCTTCCTGAAGAGAGATTTCATTGCCCTTTTATTTGCATGGGGTTGTATTCTTATGATGGTCTCAATTCTTTCAGGATCAATAACAATCCCTTCTTTAGAGAGAATATGACCTGATAGTTTCCCTTCTGTAACCGCAAAGACGCTCTTCTTGGGATTAAATGATATTCCATACCTTCGACATCTTTCGAAAATATGTTTCAGATGGTAGATATGATCCATTTTGTGATATGAATACACAGCAATGTCATCCATGTACACTACTATTGATCTGTTAATCAATCCTCGGAAAACTATGTCCATAGCCCTCTAGAATGTGGCACCCGCATTAATAAGTCCAAAAGGCATTTTACGATAGGGGTAAGAGCCCCATTTAGTGTTGAAGGTTGTCTTAAGCTGATCCCCATTAGATACCAACACTTGATTATATCCTGAAAGCCCATCTAATAGGGACAACATTTCAAACCTAGAAACGCACTGAAGAATGTGTTCCATAGAGGGGACAGGGTAGTTATCTTTCTGTGATGCTTTGTTTAGGTTTATGAAATCAATACATAGCCTGATGTGTCCATTTTCCTTTCTTATTGGCATGAGATTGGCCACCCAGTGGGTGTGTTTGACCGGAAAAATGATTTTAGCATCCAACATTTTGTTCAATTCTTTCTTCACCAACAGTTTTAGGATTGGATGCATCTTACGAAGCCTTTGTTGGTAGGGCTTAGCCTCCTTTTCCAAAGGAATTACATGCTGCATAATGCTGGTATCAAAGGTTTTTAAGTCACCATATGTCCATGCAAAGACGTCCTTGTACTCTTTAAACAACTTAACAAATGCAACCTTTTCTTGTGGAGAGCACCCCAAGCCCAAATTAACAGTTTTTGGGTATTCTTTAGTTCCAAGGTTGATCGATTCATACTTCATGGATGAGCTATGCGTTTTGCAGTTAGTCGGCTTCTTAAATTTATCATGCAGGTCATACAAGTGCTCCATCTTGACAACTGATTTGGGAAATGTATTGGACTGATCTTTTTCCTCATCTCCACTCTCATTGATAAGCTTGTCATGCTCTTTTTCATCAATGAGTGCATTTTTGAATGTGTTCTCGCAATGCAGGAACTCAAGGATTTGCTCACCACCTTTGAATACCTACCAATTTGAGATGTTATCAAGTATGGATGGTCTAAAAGTTAATTCAACATAATATATATTCTTGTTAATCTAAGGTCAGGCAAGAGTTTTGAATCTATACTAGCCATCAGATTGGCATCTCGGTTTTGCTCTCGAGGTATGTATGTGATATTAAAAAAATAAAAACTGTCAATTAAGCTCCATACCTCATGTTGATATCTTACCAGGTGTGGCAAATTGTAGTGTATCCTTTTCCTTACCTGGTCCAGAATTATCTGTGAAACACCAAAAACTTTGAGATTTTTTACCTTCATATCGATGGCTTTCTTCACGCCCTGCATCAAGCCTTCATATTTTGCGGTGTTGTTGGTGCATGCGAACTCTAATTGGCTGGCCATTAGATGTCGGTTACCTCGTGGGTTAATGAGAATGCTCCCAGCACCTGCACCTTCAAGGCAGTTAGAGCCATCAAAATAGAGTGTCCAAAATACAGAATCTAATGTTACATCAATTGAACTACTTTCTACGAAATTAGTCCTATCATCTACTATAATACAGGATAATTCATCAGTTGGATTGCAGGGGAGGGATTCCAACTGTGTGTTTATTGCAGTTTCTTCAATTGTCTTTGCATGGAATTCTCCAAAACAGGTTTCCATAGCACAAACATCGAAACTATAATTCCCAAGGATAGAGTTGGTAAACATTACAGGTTCATTGGGGTCGTTTAGTTCTGTCATCACAAACTTCATGTATCTTTCTCAATCAACTCTTAGCATATCACCTTTTCCCTTCTGAGGCAACAAGAGATGGGACCAATCAGTTAAGAAATATCCATTCAGTTTTGCTGACCAATCCCTACTAAGCAGCATTCCATAAGCCTCGGGTATGTTGACTACCACTATGTCAATGACTTGTTTGTACTGTGCTTTGGCAGCCATCTGAATCAACACATCTTTCAATTCTCCAATTACTTTCACATTCGTTCTATCCAGTTGCATAATTCAAGTTCCAGTTTTATCAAGTACTGCATGAAGTCTTTTAGTAATAGTGTAAGGCATAATAGTGGACGAGGCACCAAAATCTACCAAGCAATTGTATATGTTCATGTTAAATATTTCAAATGTGATAAGGAAGGTTGGAGTCATGGATTTTGATTTCCTTCCTATCATGGTTGCATTGACATCTTGGGGGGTTCGAGTCATTTTTGACATAGTGGCTTCCATGACTAATGGCGTTTGGGATGTACTGGGGGTACTAACAGGTTTGGATGTCGACTTATTGGTTTGGCTACTTGGGTTGGTGGGAGATTTGCAATTTCGTTCATTCGTAGCTTTCAAAAGGAGATATCCTTGCTGCGTTAACTTTAACAAATCGAAGTATGTGATATTAGCTCGAGATTTTTTAAGATCATCCACAATGTTGTAATCAATGTTATAAATAGGGCAGGGCAGAGTGACTATACCTGTTTTGCCATTTTTAAGTGGGAATTTACCATTTTGAGTCGCTTTCGTTGCAGTCGGAGATGTATTATCTTTTTGTGGATAGTTCACCACTGAAGTACTCTTGGAATCACCACTAGGTCTACCTTTCTCAACAGGAACTTTAGGAGTGGATGCCTTCAAAGGGAAAACATCTTTCTTTGCCTGGTCTACAGGCTTCATCACGCCTACAAGTGGCCCTTTACTTCGTGCCGGATTTCATTAGTGTGGATTTCTGTTGTACTACCTCCTTCGTCAGCATCATTCTCATTTGTATAGAAATCCCATAATACATTGATTTGAGATTCTTTGTCCAAGGGCTCTACTTGGTTTTCTTCCTCATTTTCTTTTTATGGCTCCAGCTCCACTATAGTTTATTCTTTGTTAAGGAGCAATCCGATAAGAGGAAACTCTTCCATATTTAGATTCCCTTCATTGGGTGGAGTAGGAAACACAAGTTGACCATGACCACCTTCTGTCTTCTTACGATAGAAAGGTTTGAAGGGTTTTCTATTGTTATACTCTCCTCCACTCTCTCTAAAATTCCTTTTCATATCGATGACTGTGTTTGTCAATTTATTAATGATCTGATGCAAACCTTCCACATTTGTGGTGTCCCTTTCTTTGCCCTCAAACACTTTGTTATCACTCTCATTATTCTTCTTGGATGACTGATAGGCTTTCTTTCCTTTGGTCGTATGATGACATGCTGCGAGATTGATCATTTCATTCTCGAATTTGATTGCTTCATCGATAGCACCTTGTAAGGTTTGTGCTTTACTTCTCTTGACCCACATCGCAGTAGGGAAAGGGAGAGTAGTGATGTAGAATTCCATGAGCACCTCATCAGTAGGTCTAGCGTTAGCTGGGATTTTTTTGAACAAAGTGTTGAACCAGATGTTAAAATCCTTGACCTTTTCTTTGGCTTCCATTTTTAAATGGGATAGTTCTAAGACTAAGGCCGCGGGTGTTTTGTCATCGCCAAACTTGTCTAAGAAGGTCTGCTGAAATGCACCCCATGAGGTGATCGATCCTATTCTCAAGCTAAAGTACCATGTGGAGGATGCACCAATCAAAGTAAAAGGGAATAAGTGACATACTACATCCTCATCGGCTACCCCCAACATGCGCACAACTAGGAAGAAAGAGTGAATATGGTTATCAGCAGTGTCTCCTCGCTCAGGGTCGAATTTAGGCAATACTCTTTCTGCATTCTTTGGTAAGGCATGCTGCTTCCCAGGTACCGCTATGACATCCTGTGCAAGCTAGGGAGGGAGTGCTCCCGGAGGAGGAGGGGGTTGATTCCCACTTGGAGGAGGCGGTGGAGGTTGATTCCCACCTGGAGGGGGCGGTAGAGGCATATTCCCACTTGAAGGGGGAACGTTAGCCATATTATGGATAAGGAGGTTTTGGTTGAAGGTTTCTTCGAAGTGTTCTTTGTTAGGATTTCCCAAATCGAACCAGGGATTACCTTTAGAGGGAGAATCCTCAGGAATTTCTTCCCAAGGAGTGTCAATACTTTGCAAAGAGTCTAGCACGATATCTTCAAGAGAAGGGGCTGCAGATGCCTCTTCACTTATGGGAAGGATCCTTGGCTTTCTTTTAGCTGTTAGAGGTAAATAATGAAAGATGGGAAGCTAAGACAGGGAGCGAGCGTAGGCACGAGTAAGCACTCTGACTAGTTGTTCCTGGTGACAGGATACTCCCACAGTCTCTCTTCTTTGGGTGACCCAGACACAGGACTGAGAGGGATCTCTGTTTCTTTGAAATGAAGCTCTTCCAAATGGGTGGAATGATCTTTTCAATCTTTACGATCCATACATTAATCTTTTTGAATCCATGCGCGACATTTATAGATGAAATCCTGAAAAGCTGTGGACGACAGTGCTGCCCTCCTTCTAGCGCCAAGTTGTTGACATGGCGAATTTTTGCTATACCAACAAAGGGAACTAACCCGATCGCAGACCCTAATTAGACCTGCTTTCGTTTGGAGTAGCTAGTTCCAACAGGTTTTAAATGATCTCGTGAAATGTTATAGGTGTTGAAAGATTGCTCCTCGGAGGAAGACTTCAGTTAAATCAACAAGAGAAACAACTAACCTATAATATTAAATCCTATCTATGCTAATTCTAACTACTCTAATCTATCCTGCAGGAGCATAACAAGAGAGATCAAACATCATATAAAGATTCCAAATCCAAATGAATCCATTAATGGCTCACAGTTGAACAAGGTTGTATTAAATCTTAATTGCAATCTAATTACTCATACAAGAATACACATTCCTTTCCATACAAATAAAAGTTGCAACTGATGTTTAATATGGTTTCAAATCAACAATCGCTCATGAGTTAACCATGTTATTGAGTTATATTCGAATAACCAGGAATAATCATGAATGGTATGTTATCAATATGCACAAAGCAAAACACATTTATATTTATGCCAACAACAACACTCTGATTCTAAACACATGAAAGAAGAGGAGAATAAATATGAAACAATAGGATCCTTCTTGACCCAAACAATCTTCTTTATTCACAATAAATCAGAAGCTATTTTGCCCTCCAAAAAAGCCTCCCTCTCATCTTCAAAGGTAATACTTATGCAGAAGGAAATGAACCTTGGTCTTCCCTTAAATTTTCAACTCCCCTTTCTTTTTCAATATACAAATCAGAATATATAGACGTAGAACAATCAGTGTAACCGCTGACACGTAAAGGGTATAACTCCCTGAGCGCTTCATTTCTTAGGGAAATGAATAGATGTTGATGACAAGGAGAATGACTGCATGTCATCTCTTCATGATGAAACCCAGGACAACTTCATTTTGGAATACATAGGAAATGCATGGAAACTTGACTGAGAACGCCTTGGGCCAGATCTCTAAACAGAACACACCCGCATATATGAACTCTTCGGATCCGCTCATGCATCTTTTACTCCTCACCTACAGATATAATTAATATTAGATTTATGATTATGAACCATATGGTAGAAATGCCTAAGAACAACTCTTGCCATCATTAAAACTTTATAAAATGATAAAGCATAATGAAATCAAAGGGAGTGAATGTGAAAGAATTGGCCCCTGGTTCAGCCAAGGTTGTGTTGCAACCGAGTCGCAATTGCACATCGCAACGGGCAATCATATGCAACATCACCCTTATCGGATTTTCCTTTGAAAACCCGGACCACAACATTTTATCAAATACACGGGAAAACACGGGAAAACCCGCAGCTGGGCCATAAGGCCGGACTTCAAATATTATGCACCCGGGCGTATAATTATCGTCGGGTCTACTCATCTCCCCTTCGCATATCGTATGGGCCTCACTTTCACCGACTGCCGATTGCAATTAGCGATGGGTCGGACCTGAAAAATATATATGCTGCGTTTAATAATGTCGGCGAGTCTGCCATATCGCATCGTGTTTTATGTATGGGCCATGGGCTTCGCCGATTGCGATTAGCGATAGGAAAGACCCGAAATATATATGTGTTATGGTTAATACCTCCGGCGAGTCTGCCATATTGGATTTTCCTTTGAAAACCTGGACCACAAAATTTTATCGAAACCATGGGAATACATGGGAAAACCTGCATTCGAACATAAGGCTGGACTTCAAATATTATGCACTACGGTTAATATTACCGGAGGGTCCGCCATATCACATCGCAATGTTTCAAAGGCGAGTGAATGGACCTTGGGTTTCATTGAAGCATGATCGCGATATGCGATGGGGCAAGCAAGCGATTGCGATAAACGATGTAACAACGGACCTGATAGGATATATATGCGATTAATTGTATTTGGAGTCTGGGAAGTCGTTGCATATCGGATGTAAGAGGGGAATGCATAGTGTGACTGCAGAAATTGTGATAGCAATAAAGGAAGGCATAGGGAAATGTGTAAAGACTGAAAAAGCGCAGAAAAGGTAAGTTAAGGATGTTTGCAGAGTATTTCCATTGCAAAAGTGTTAAGATAGAAATAAAGATGTGATAGAAGGCTTTGTGGGTTGGATCCCAAAACAACCATAGTAGAGAGTGGGAGGGTGGTGAAGGTTTATGAGGATTGAAGAAGTCCCGATGAAAGATATGAATGAAGGGCTAGACTAGGTTACCAATGAGTCATGCATCAGGGATTTATTAAGAGGGCCTTTAATCATTAAGAATTGAAGATTTGACTCGGTAGAGAGTTAAAATCCTTGGGATAAAAACAAATCATTTGGAGAGTTATCATTATGAGAAATAAAATATCAAACTTCTAGGGGGCCCATTCAAATATGCTACCAGAGCAGGTTTTAATAGGGTGGTCGTTGTGGCCACAACACCTTCATGACTACTACATTAGACAACATGTTTTCTAGTAGGGAATAATACTATCTTAATTGCTTTTAAAGTTTATGTTATCTTTATGTCCTCATCTGAAAAGGAAAGATCGTTACAAAATTGAGTTTTCAACACTTCCCATTTAGTTGTTTGCCTCTTCATCTCCTCTTTTAAGTACTAGGTTTGTGAAAATGTCCCTAGAATGTGAATGAACTAATGTGCCCATATTTCAATAGGGAGTCGAAGCTTTATCCATGTTGTGCTACAAGTTTGAACATGCCTCTAGGGATTGGTGTAACCTTCATATACAATAGTAACTCCTAAATTCTTGTAAAAAATAGTGAAATGACATACCATACTGGATTACTGATTCCTAGTTATAGAGCTAGCCACGGTGAGCTCCCCACCATCTTGGAGGAGTTGCTTGTAGAGCAACATCCATAAAAGGAATCATGTGCGTTGCTTCAATATTTGAATCAATTTCTTTAATAAATTTGACAACAGATCCTATATAATTGAAAGTGGGGTAATCGCTTACCTCAGTACCAATATAGTGGGCACAACGAACAATTGCACAATTTCTGGAGTGCAGTCCATGATCCCCTTGTTGTTAATCGTCTAACGTAACATCTGATCCAACTTCTGTGTTCTGAATACTTCTCCAACTAAGAGAATAATCTGTTGTAGGATTTATATAATCATCCATCTTCCCTGAAGTAAGTTGATATAACTGATCCAACAAATTGGGATCCTCAACATCATCTATGGGCTTTGTAAACCTTGGACCTTGATATGGATACAATGGTTGTATGACTAAGATTCCATCTACTTCAAAGGTCATTTTCTCACGTTTGAGGTCGATAACAACATAATTCTCAAATGCCCAATATATTCCCAACAAAGTTGAATACATATCTTTATCACCCATTATGTCAATAACTTAAAAATTTGCATATGTTTGCTGCTTGCAATATCAACTTCAACATATTCAAGACAACCAATGGGGATGGTATAATATTGATTAGCCATACGTAACTGAATATGGGAAAACACAAATTTGGGTTTGCCCAACACCTCCCAAGTATTTCTCGATAGAATATTTACATTTAATCTCGAATTTTGTGATTTGAGCGTCAATGCAAAACCCCATTATTGTCCTCCTTTTGTTGCACCAAACACATCTAGAGTGGTGTTTAGGCAGGTTGGAAGAAATAGATCTGTCTACAAATTCTTCATCTCTAATAACAATTTTTAGTTTCTTTTGCAATTAGCTGGATAATTACTCATCGCTCAGAATGTATAGAAAAAATTCAACCAATCCATGACTGGTCCAGATGTGTCCTGCAAGGAATGGGGAATTTGCATCTGCCCCTTTTTTAGTTGTTCTACTGGTGGACTATAAGATGAAACTAACTTCTTAAAAAATTCTGTAGCGTCCTTATAATACCCTTTCTGTTGTTTGGGGTCATAAGGCTTCTTCCATAATGCAATTCTTATTGTGGTAGGTCGCTCTGATACCTACTTATATGCTACAATCCTCTTTCCTCCTCTAGTGACAATATTAATATTCGGCTCGTGAACTGGATCTTGCTCTCTAGGTTTTGTATTGATTAAGTTAACACCTATATGTTGATTACACTCTTCCCAATGAGAAATCAATTATATGCAGTCCTCAATAGCGTATGTATTTACGCAATAATGGGAACACTAGGGCCTCCTTGGTAATGGACATTCATGAGAAACATGGCCCTCTTAATCACAATTATAACATCAAACCAGACCTCTTCCTCCAATTCTTCCCCCCCTTTAGGCACTCCCTCCTCGCCCTCGAGGAGTTTCATTAACTCAAAAATGTTGTGCGATCAAGGTGATAAAAAAAAGCATATAAATCTTTGCACTGGTCAAAATGGTGATTCAGAGACCCACATGACTCACAAAAAATATTGTTTGGAACATTTTGGTACTTCTGCAAAACAAGGCAAAGATGGGGTGGATGTCAATAAGTACGACAAATCTTACAGTATTCATTAGTGACCATACCTTGTTAATTAGGAAATGCATGGTATTGAGTTTGTCCCTGATGTAAAGCATTCAAAGAGACACACAACTCCAGTAGGTCCTGACGATGGTGTAGGAGATCCTATAAGCATAGCAGAAGGTCTTGTACTCTGAAATTGCGAGCATTTAGTAGCATGATTTCCTCCAACATAGAAAATAGTACACCATACTTCTGGATGTAAAGGTCATGCAATGAGCATATATGTAATAACCCAGGGTAAAAGTTCATGTGATAACGTTAATAAAGATAAAATAAAACCAAGGTCATGGGACACGTTCCAAGCTGAATGTTGGTCGGTGTTCATTTGGTTTATTATGGTTAAGGAAATTGGCAAAGGCAATGGCAAAGGCTTTGAAAAGGCAAAGAGGTATTAATTAGTATTTTATTTATGAAATAAAGGAAAATAGGATAAAATAAAGGTGAAAGGTCACATATTGCATGTGAGAGGAAATTGAAGAAAATAGAGGCCTTAATGATAAAAAGGCTTCTAAGGATCAATTCACAGCCTTTTGAAAATTTTAGGTTGGAGCACTCTCTCTATTCTCTCTCTCTCATACTCTTGCACACTTAGAGCATTCTTGAAGCACTCTAACATTAGAGTAAGGAAGGAAAAGGAAGGACAATAAGGCAAAGGAAAGCAAGGATAAAGCAAGGAAGAGTTGGATCAAGCGGCTACAACGAGATTACTTTGCAGGTTTGGAGTTGCATGTATGATTCCCTTACTAGTTTTGGCATGCATGGTACATTCACGTGTGTATTTGGTTCTCTTGTTGCCATTAGCATGGGTTTTTCCAAGTGTGACAGTGGTTTCAACCTAGCCTTTCCATTTCCAGATAGCCATGGTGTGATGGGGTTGTTTCATTTGGTTGAGCTTTGGATTGCAGATGGTTTTGGAACTGGGTGAGGTGGTCTGAGGAAAATTCTCAAGGGCCTAGAAATCCCTTATTGGTTTTGGCAGGATTGCGGTAAAGCCTAAGGGCATAGACGAGAAAATTCCTCAAGGTATTGGTGAAGAAATCTAGAGGCATCCAAGCTTGTTTAGGGCCTAGTGATCCCTTGACCAGTTTTGGCGGGATTGCGATAAAGACTGGTAGTGTATTTTTCTATTTGGGCCTAGGAATCCCTTGAACGATAATGGGAGGATTGTGGTAAATCCTATTTGTGTAGGTGCTTGTTTCAGGCCTAGGAGTCCATTGACCAGTTTTGCCAAGATTACAGTAAATCCTAAGGAAGCCTAGTTGTTTTGTTGTGAATCCCACATTCATACTTGGAATATAGCACGAGGGTGATTGGTTGAAAGAGAGATTTGGTTCAACCCAATCTATGGTTGGGTGGTATGTGGAAGTCCCTGACTCTGTTGGATTTTGAATATGTTAATAAGAGCTCTTTTCATCTTTTATTTTATGAGTAAATGTACTTTCTATTGTGTGGATTTGATTGTTGTTCTATCATTGTTATTATTATGGTTATATGTTGGTTATAAGCATGGTTTTATGATAGATTCTATTTATGGCTCCTATCATGTTTTGATTGGTAAATGAATGATTATTGAATGCATGAAATAATAGATGTTATTGCAACTATTGTGAGAGGGCATTAGACCTTCTGGATGATTCTTAGATAAGTATGAGACCCCTATGTTTAGATATGCATTTATGTCTTGTAGATTTTTATGTTCACAATGTGTTTGAAGAAATGTGTGTTACGGTTAGGCTAGGTTAGCTTAAGTTATTGACTAAGTCTTTCATTAATGTCTTTGTCCTGGTGTCATTCCTCATTCTGGAAATTTCTATCAAGTTCTAGGTAGAGGTTTGGATACTAGCCTTGAAAAAGTGGCTCAGATTTTAGGGTCGCATGCTCAGAATTAGGAAATCTTGACTGTAGTCCCTGGGAGATAGGGTTATCCATGACATTGGAGGCTTACAGTCGATGTATTTGCTTGTTATGCAAGCAACTAGGAGTCCAAATCACTCAAAAGCAAGTTAACTTAGGGTTATGACACCTAAAGTGGTTGTTTGGCTGTTGGGGGTCCTATAGCTGTTGAGGAAGGTCATTAGAGTTTCAGGTTGTCGATTCCACTTCCTTAACTATACTTAGGAGGTTGAGTCATGTCATAGTATCCCTCAACTCATGTTTACCCTGACAAGCTGGTGAAAGTGGGAAATGTGGGAGGGGTTGTTACATGGTGGTTTTAGAGCTGATTGGTTACATATTGGTATCAGAGTTTGGAATACATGTCACATGTATCATGCTAATCTAGACTAATTTTGCAGATGATATAGCTTCCCTTAAATTTCATTGAGATATGTTGATTATGTTTATATTTTGGTTTAGCTGACATGGTATACTTGTAGGAAGAAGAAGATCAAAGATGACTGGCAAAATGGTGGACTATAATTCATGACTCCCCTTACAGATTAGATGAGAAGCCAAGGGATGAGTACTCTCCAGACATAGTAGACACATTGAGAAGTTTTAAGGCAAAGATAAGAAGTTGCAAAGAATAGGATGAGAGGATCATTCAATCACAGGAGAGACTAGCTAGGGCCCAGGAGAAACAAGCAGAGGTCAACGCAATTATCCTTCAAAGTTTGTTAGACTTGCAGAGACATGGACAACCACATATTAGTTATGGATAGGAGGACATGACTAATGGAGCATATGGTAGCAAGTATCATGGTGGGCATAGGTCGAATATGGATAACACTATCAGAGATGGAATATTCTTGGATACACTTGATAGGAGAGGTAGTGGACATGGGTTCTACTCCAGTTCTGGTTTAGATAGGTATCATGGTCATCATCACTATCATCCTTATAGGAGGAGTGACAGGGGATATTTTCTAGATGAGTTCAATAAATACAAACCACATAAATTTGATGAAGACTTGAAGAAATCGGAAGATGTAGAGGCATGGTTTCTTGGGATGAAGAAATTCTTGGAGTTGCATGACTACATAGAAAACATGAAGGCCATGATAGCTATTTTTAGTCTCAAAGGGAAAGAATACATCTAGTGGGAAGATGTGAAGTAGGTTAGAGACATAAAGATAGATGAGTTAAGTTGGCATGAATTCAAGAGACTCTTTAGGAAGAAGTACTTGTCAGAGAGGTACTATGACAATAAAGCCAAGGAGTTCTATGAGTTGAAGATGGAAAGGATGACAAATGAGGAGTACACAACTAAGTTCCTGGAGTTATTGAGGCATGTACCATATATTAAGGATGATAAATCAAAATTTTAGAGATTTTTTAGTGGATTGGTATTGACATTCAAGGATTTGATTGAGTATGATGAACCTCGGTCGTTGGAGGAAGTCATTGGAAAGTTGAAGCACTATTATGAGCAATCGAAGTGTAAAATCGAAAATAAGAAAGGTTGGAAAGGGAATGAAAAGAATAAAGGTAAATGGCCATCGAAGCGAACAATTCCTTAGGATGCAAGTGAGAAAGAGAGTGTTTTTCATTACAAGAAGTTTAATGTGATAGAGAAGGGATATGGGTCTTAGTCTGGAGAGCAGCAGAACAAAGGTGATGGTAGGAGACAATTGTAGTGTTGGATATGTGGCAAGGAGCATCTCAATAAGGATTTTCTATCGTACCATGGTGGTAGGCCTCATATCTACAATGCTTAGGAGGCACAGACAATTGGGGATGTTGGGCATAACATTCCTCAGATCTATGCTACATTGGATAACAGGCAGGAAAATCACCATACATCTTTTATTGAGATGGATGATAAGATTTGTAATCAAGTTGTTTCTATTTTTATTGACCCTAGATCTAATTACAGTTATGTTAACCCTGACATGGTGGATAAGTGTGGTTTAAGAAAAAAGTGCATGCAAAGTCTTGGTTGGTGTAGTTGGTTGTAGGTACTAAGAAAAGAGTTCATCATTGAGTAAGAGCTTGTGCATTTGAGTTGAATGGTATTACTACATCAGTTCATCTGAATGTACTTCCATTGGGATCATACAATATGCTTCTAGGTATGGATTGGTTGTGTCTTCATAGGATGAAGTTGTATTGTTATGAAGAGGCTATTGAGTGCTTGGATGACAATGGAGAACAAAGAATCTTACAGGGTAAGAAGAATGCAACATCAATCAGAATGGTTACAACTATGCAGGCGAAGCATAATCGCAGGAAAGGATGTGGGTTATTTCTAGTTCATATCTCCAGTGATAAAGGTAAGGATGTTGAGGATGAATAAGTCTTGAAGAGGTGCCCAACCTTGTAGCAATTTGAGGATGTATTCCTAGCAGAGATTTTAGAGTCACTGCCTCATAGGGAAGTGAAATTTTTATTGAGTTGGTACTAGGAGCAACACCAACATCAAAGGAACCTTACAAGATGAGCACTCCATAGCTAGTGGAATTGAAGTTATAGTTCAAGGAAATACTTGACAAGGGATACATTAGGCCAAGTATGTCACCTTCAAGTGCACCAATGTTGTTCGTGAAGAATAAGAATGGTACTCTCAGGTTGATTGTTGAACAAGGCGACGATTAAGAATATATATATGTTACCAAGGATCGATGACTTCTTTGATCAGTTGAAGGGAGCAACAATGTTCTCAAAGATTGACTTGGGATCGAGATATCACCAAGTACACATCAAAGAAGAGGACATCTACAAGATTGCTTTCCAGACCAGATATGGGCATTATGAGTTTTTTGTGGTTCATTTTGGTTTGACTAATGCTCCAACTACTTTCATGTGTTTGATTAATAGTGTGTTGCACCCTTATCTGGACAAGTTTGTGATTATATTCATTGATGATATATTGATATATTCTGAGAATGAGGAAGAGCATGCTGAACATTTAGCAAAAGTATTGAGAATATTGAGAGAGAATCAGTTGTATGCTAAGCCTAGTAAATGATTTTTTTTTCATACAAAGGTACATTACTTGGTGCATGTGGTTTCTAAGAAATTTATAGTAGTGGATCCATAAAATATAAGAGCTATCATGAAATGTGTAGTTCCTAGGAATGTGGATAACGTTAGATCATTCATGGGTTTAGCAAGTTACTACAGGAGGTTCATTAGGAACTTTTCACAGATTTCCTATCTTATTACATGATTGTAGAGAAAGGGAAAGAAATTTGAATGGATAGAGGAACGTGCAACAAGTTTTGAGCAGTTGAGGCAATTCCTTTCAAATGCTCCAGTTCTAAATATTGCAGATCCATACAAAGAGTTTGTGATATGTACAAATGCTTGCAAGAGAGGACTTGGTGGAGTCTTAATGTAGGAGGGATAGGTAGTATGTTATGAATCAAGGAAACTAAATGAGCACGATAAGAACTATGTGACACATGATCTTGAGTTGGAAATGATCATTCATGCATTGAAGATGTGGAAGCACTATCTTCTTAGCAATAGGTTTGTATTGACGAGTGATCACAGTGGGCTGAGATACTTGTTTCCCCAACCTAATATGAATGCTAGGAAAGCTAGATGGTTGGCCAGGCTCAGTGAGTTTGAATTCGAGATCAGGTAAATTAAGGGAAAGGGGGACAAGGTTGTAGATGCTATTAGCAAAAGGGTGCAGGTAAATCACGTAACTACTATGAGTTCACATGTGATAAATTTATAGGATTGGATCTTACATGCATGAAACCATGATGACAAGTACAAGGAGCTCAGGCCCAAGTTATAGCAACAGGGTACTAGTGATTATGATGTGGATTATCATCTCACAACAGATGGTTTGGTGAGATTTAGGGAGAGGATCTACGTGCCAAAAAACAGTGAACTCAAAAGCTTATATTGAAGGAATTTCATGTTAAGCCATATTCAAGTCATTTAGCATATTAGAAGACTCTAACAATGGTGAAGAAGTCCTACTACCATCTGATTATGAAGAAAGAGGTAGTTGAGTTCGTCAACAGTTGTCTTCATTGTCAACAGGTAAAGACATAGTGTAAGCATCGAGGTTGTTTACTACATCCGATTCTGATTCTAGAGTGGAAATGAGAATTCATTTACATGGACTTCATAACAAGTTTTCCAAGGACATCTAGACAACATAATTCTATATGTTTGTGGTTGAAAAAGGTAGCTCACTTCATAACGGTTAAGTCTACTTATTCAACTAGTGAGGTAGGACAGGTCTTCATCAAGGAGATGGTGAGGTTGCATGGTGTTCTGAAGAAGGTTGTGTCAAATAGAGATGCCAAGTTCACTTCCAAGTTTTTGGAGGAGTTATTTCTAGGTTTGGGTATAGAGTTGGCCTTTAGTACAACTTATCATCCACAAACAGATGTACATATAGAGAGGGTTAACATGATTTTGGAGGACATGTTGAAAATGTATGCTATGCATCAACAAAGGAGGTGAGAAGAGTATCTTCCACTGGTTGAGTTTGCTTACCACAATGGTATTAGGAGTCATTGAGGATGAGTCTGTTTGAGGCACTTTATTGGTGGAGTTGTAATACTCCCATAAGTTGGAGTGATCCAATGAACATGGTGTTGATAGGACCTGACATGTTGGCAGAGGCGGAATAAGAAAAGCAGGTTATCAAGAAGAATCTAAAGGCAGCATAGGACATGAAAAAGAGTTATGTAGATCAACATAGGGAATTTAAGGAGTTTTAGGTTGGGGATCATGTGTACTTGCACATCAAGCTGAAGAAGAGATCCTTGAGGATTGGATCATGTCCGAAGTTGGCACCTTGGTATTGTGGGCCTTTCGAAATCCTTGAGAGGATTGGACCAATGGCCTAGAGACTTACATTGCCTTCGATAGTGAATGTCCATGACGTTTTCCATGTTTCATTTCTTAAACGATATGTGAAAGATGTTGATCATATGATTGATTGGTTTGTGTTGCAGGTGGAGTGAGAAGGAGAATCAGCCAGAACCTCAGTTTTGCGATGGAAACAACTCATGCTTTGGAACCGAGCAATTGTGTAAATTAAAGTGCAGTGGAAGCACTTTGGGCCTGATGAAGCTACATGGGAGATGACTGATAAGATGTGGGTTATGTATCCTTCATTGTTTGTCGGTTGAGGCAAAGGAGTTTTGGTATATGTACATATTTATATATGGTTGTTGTTGTAAATACCACAATGATTTGTGTTATAAAGCTCTAATAAGCGGTATGGTTGTTAGGTTGTCATGTTGGTTTTGCTTTTCAGCAGGTTGTTCATTGTAAATATTGGATCAAGCTAAATTTTAAAGCTCCATGGGCAGTATGTTTTGGTTACAACAATTTTGCTGGTTATAGGTGTCATAGAACATCGAGGACAATGTTCCCCTAAGGGGGAGGGTATTGTAACAACCTCAGGTTAAAAGTTCATGTAATAAAGTTAATAAAGGAAAAATAAGTCCAAGGTCATGGGGCATGTATTCCAAGATGAATGTTGGGAAAAAACATCCTAGTGGGTGTTAATTTGGTTTATTATGGCTAAGGAAATTGGAAAAAGCAATGGAAAAGGCTTCGAAAAGGAAAAGAGGTGTTAATTGGTATTTTATTTATGAAATAAATGAAAATAGGAGAAAAGGAAGGTGAAAGGTCACATGTTGCATGTGAGGAGGAAATTGAAAAAAATAAAGGTCTCAATGATAAAAAGGTTTCTGAGGGTCATTTCACAACCTTTTGACTGTTTTGGGTTGGATCTCTTTGTCGATTCTCTCTCTCCCATACTCTTACAAACTTAGAGCATTCTTAGATCACTCTAGTGTTGGAGTAAGGAAGGCAAAGGAAGGACAAGAACAAGGAAGAATTGGATCAAGCAGCTACAATGGGATTACTTTGTAGGTATTGGGTTGCATGTATGATTCCCTTTCTAGTTTTGGCATGCATTGTACATGCATGTGTGTATTTGGTTATCTTACTATCATTGGCATCGGTTTTTCCAGGTGTGATAGTGGTTTCAACCTTGCCTTGCCATTTTCGGATAGCCATGGTGTGATAGAGTCCTTTCATTTGGTTGAGCTTTGGATTGCCAGATGGTTTTGGAACCAAGTGAAATGGTCTCTGGAAAATTCCCAAGGGCCTAGGAATCCCTTGATCGACTTTGTTGGGATTTGAGTAAATCTTTACGGTGGAGACGGGAACAAATCTTGAGGAATCTAAGCTTGTTTAGGGTCTAGTGATCCCTTGACCGATTTTGGAGACATATGGTAAATCCTGGTAGTGTACATTCTCTATTTGGGCTTAGGAATCCCTTGACCAATAAGTGGGATTCTGGTAAAGCCTGGTTTCGTAGGTGCTTGTTTCAAGCCTTGGATTCCCTTGAGTGGTTTTTGCAGCAAAGCCCGAGGAAGCCTGGTTATTTTGTTGTGAGTTCCACATTCATACTTGGAATATGGCACGGGGGTAATTGGCTCAAAGAGAGATTTGATTTAGCCCAATCTATGGTCGGGTGGTACAAGGAATTCCCTAACTTGGTTAGCTTTTTCATATGCTAATAAGAGCTATTATATTTTATGAGTAAATGTACTTGTTATTATGTGGCTTTGATGGTTTTTCTATCATTGTTATTATTCTAGTTATATGTTGGTTATAAGCATGGTTTTATGACAAATTATAGTTATGGATCCTATCATGTTTTGATTAGTAAATGAATGGTTATTGAATGCATGACCCAATAGATGCTATTGCAACTATTGTGAGAGGGCATTAGACCTTATGGATGGTTCTCAGATAAGTATGAGACCCCTATGTTCAGATGTGCATTTATGACCTATAGATTTCATGTTCACAATGTGTTTGACATAATGTATGTCATGGTTAAGCCTAGTTAGGTCAATTTATTGACTAATTTTTGCATTAATTTTATTGTCCTGGTGCCATTCCTCATTCTGGGAAGTTTTATCAAATTATGGGAAAAGGTCTGGATACTAGCCCTAAAAAAGTGACTGAGATTCCGGGGTCGTATGCTCATAATTGGGAAATCTAGATTGAAGTCATTGGGAGGCAGGGTTATCCATGTGACTAGAAGCTTACATTCATTGGCTTTCCTTGTTATGAAAGCGACTAGGAGTCCAAATCACTCAAAAGAAAGTTAACTTAGGGTTATGGCACTTAGAGTGGTTGTTTGGCTCCTAAGGGTCCTGTAGCTCTCAAGGAAGGTCAATAAAGTTTCAAGTTGTCGATTCCACTTCTTTAACTATAATTAGGATGTTGAGTGATTTCATAGCAGCCCTCAACTCATGATTAACCCGACAAGATGGTGAAAGTGGGTAAATTTGGGAGGGGTGGTTACAATATCCTTCAAGCTCTCTGCCAAATCAACAATCTAATGTTGTAAGCCAATGATAGATGGATCACTAGAAGTAGTACCTAGCCTATACTCATGCAAACATCCTACCATTTATTCAATCTTCATAGCTTGTTTTAGTGCATCCTATGAAGTCTCAATATTCTGTTGCGTCAAAGGAGTCCTAGTCAGTGACAACAAAAATTTAATATTTAAATCACTGCATACATTCACATGCAGTCTCACCTTCATGATATTTACTATCCCATAATTCTACTAAGCCCTGTTGGTCTGTATGAGGGAGCCTTAATTATTTAATGAAGTCTCATTTAATCACATCAAGAGTTGGATTTGGATTCAAATCATACCACTTAATAAACCATCTGAGTGCATAATCCCTCAAAGTTGTTTGAAATTCAATGATCTTAGTGGCATCAGGGGTCTGTCTAACCCTCCAGATGGCTTCACATATATACCAATGTTGCTCAACATCTTTGTATCCTCAGCCTAAAATATTTGTGTATCAAGTGAATAAACCTGCTACATTCCCTGCCATAACTGTCTAACGGGGTGGAACTAACACAAAAACTTGAAAACCAGGTTGTGAATATACTGCAGAATTTGTTTGAACACTACTACCAAAAGTGACTAACTCCACTAGAACTACCAGTTGCGTAATTTCTATAGACTCGTTGACATCACAAAGTTTAACTAATTTAGAAAGAAAGTTAACAAGCTTCTAATAAAGTACCAAGGGAGGTTAGGGAGAGAGTTAGATGCATTGTTTCTTCTTCTAGGGACCAAATCATCTTCAAAGAATAACCATTGCATTACAAAATGCATGTCATTCTCTACAATAGTACTTTCATTGCTCATCGCAACTAGCTATTTCAGTGTCTCAGGCATATGAATTCCTTATGACTCTAGGTGGGCTTCACTTCCTCTATCCTTCTCTCACGTCACTATTCCACAAAGTTGGACAACCCATTACTCCTATATGAAACTTTAGAGTTCTAAAAGCCTCACTTATCAATTGTAACTATCTTCTCCTTTGTCTATTCTCTGATAATTTCTTTTTCCGCCATTATTCAACTATCCATGTCATTCTTATCTCCCTAAAATCTAGAGCTCTCTATAAATTCTCCACATCCATCACATTGTCCCCTCATCCTCCACAATTGAGCAACATCTCTCCCTTAAACCCTACCCCCAATACCTAGGGTTTTAAGATGCCATATTATTCTCTTGGAATGACAATAGGTTTTCTTTTACCATCAAAATCTTAATTCACAGAGGGGTTTATTTTAACAACTTAGCTCGCAACCCATACTTATATACTGCTTTGGATTTGGATAAGGATTGATGATTATCCTCAACAAACTCAATGATGTAACCCTCTAGAGTCACTTGAACACAAAAGTCTACAACTCTAGTCAATTCAATATCAAGCCAGTGCATATCGACTAGATCAATTGTAGTCCAAGTTCTTTGAATTTGAAGGAGCTTCCCAATTCCTTTCTTGATCTACATTCTTCTCAACCAATTATGTAATTCCTCAGGAAAATTTCACCACAAAATTTCGTATTGGTTGCAAGAAAGTTATGCAATCAATATGCCCTTCTTAATCCACTCCAAGTTCTTTTGTTGCAGCTAAGCTTGTTGTAGGATAAACAAGTCGAGATTCTCGTGCCACAACTCTTGCATATCTCCTTTGAGAGTCATCAACACATGATCTAGATCCCCTCAAAATACGTGGGTCCCGTTAAGGGAACCATTTGTTAGCACAAAATTTACCTGGAAGACCCAGGTTTCAACCACTAGAGTCCAACAATAGATTTCGCTATAGTCCAGTGCGACATCAACACTTTCATTCCTCCATAAGGGAGAAACGTCTCACCCGAGGCATGTTGAGAAGGGGATTGATAAATAGTGTCAAGGATAGATTAGCAAAGGATTGGTTCGTTATTTTAATAATTACACATCATGCACATGGTGATTAAGAGATTTTCATATATTTAAGATTGGAGAATTTACAAAAATAAATAACAGACAATGCATCGAAACAACATAGCAAAATTTTTAAAGAGGACAGATAAATCTTAGTCATTTCACACACAGACATAGAATTTATCCCCACAACACTTTATTTACATTAATAAGAGTGGAACATTACATTATGGATTTGTAGATATATGCAAGATATCTCAGAGAATATGAGACTACAAAATACAAAATTAGATTACATCAAGCACAAGATAACATTTCAGTCTTCATTCCAGAAACATCTCGACATAAGCTAGATCTCCCTCCCTTTTGAGTTTGATCATTGTGGATTTTATTGATCTGCTCCATTGCTTTGATCTTGCTCGCTTGATTTGGTCTACTTTGATCACTTTGATCTCTTTGATGGAATCTAGGTGCTTTTGTCCTTATCTTCTTGATTCTTTCAAAAACTAGTGCATAGATCCTTCTTTCCTAGCTTTAACAGGTCCCAAGGTAACTATTTCCTCTCTCTAATTGTTGCTTCCTTCTTTCTGGTCCCACTTTCTAGCATGGCTAACCATTTAGTTTTCCACACCCGCTAATCGTTTATGCAACCTTTTTCTAGGTAAAATTGATCAAAACTTACCATAAAACGAAGGACTAAATAAGCCCTAACCACAATCCATTGACTCACCCTCGAGTCAATCCTTTAGCTGCAATAATTCCTCTTATTGTTGTGCATTCATTGTTGATGTACTTGTTCCTTGTTCCATTGCATGACCTTCAAATGAAGGACCCAACTTTGACATCATCTGCAGAACTTCAACTTTAAAATTGTTATAATATTGCACAATCAATTTTCAAGTAGCAAGCAAAGCCATGAACTGGTCGATAAACTGAGATGGATTCTCAATAGTGGGCTACACAGGATGAGAAGCAAGCACTATCTGCCACTGGGCATTGGGTTCATAATTAATCTTTTGCAATTGAACAAAGAAATTTTGAGCTAGGGGTTGAAGATCTCACGATACAATTTTCGTTACATGTGATTCCTCCTCCAATTGATGAATTTTGTTTTCAAGTGATTTAGCTTGACCAAATAAATTTCACTGTTGTGTGAGATCGAAAGTGGTGAGATCTTTCTCAAAACATTGTTGCATTTGCTTTTGCAACACATATAGAGGCTGATTCTTTTCGGAAAATAGCACTTTGCGAAAGATTTCTTGAGAATCTTTGGTGAGGTTCTGAAGAGTATTGCAAAAAGAAGATCCTTGCTTAATCTCCTAAACAATTTGTTTTTGTAATTTCTATGTGGGATCAATTAATTTTCGTAGATAAACAACTATGTTGTGTAACCCGTTGTTGGCAGATACTAACTTGGTTCAAGTAGTGTGGAAGAATTCAATCCTCTACTAAGGTGGACAAACTGAAAAATCTTCTCGCGCCTCAATGACAAAATCAACAATATTTGGCCGCATAGACTGTAATTTGGAACCAATGTCTTTAATCTATTTTTCCAGTTGCTCCTTTACACCTCATAATTGATCACGTTCCTCTGTAAGACTAACTAGTTGTTTTTGTTGTTCATGCAATTTGATCAACTCATTATATTTTGAATCAACCACAATTAAGCCATCCTCTAATTAAATAGATGATGCCCTTATGAATTAGAATAACTGCTGAGATGACTAAGTCTGAAGATCAATGATAAATAAATATCCATTGGGGGAAACCTAGCCTGCAAAGGTTGGATGCTTGGTGAAGTTTATTGATATCGGGTGTGTTCTTAGTGAGACTCCTCTCAGATTTTGGCAATATGTGAAGGTAAAAGTCGAACTATATCCAGAGATAACACAAAAAAAATGTAATGCTTCTTTTAAATAAGTAGGATCCTAAGAAAAAAGAGAAATTTGGGCAACAAAAACGTCTAAAATAGACTCTGGTTGTGCAACATATGAACATTGTACCAACAACAAAGGAGTGGCTTCTATAGTCTGCTCCATGTGGTTTCTATCCTTGGGATTTGATTCAAATTCCATGTCTGTGACATCACTAGTGGTATTTTCAAGGTCATAACGATCAGAGATGATGGAAAATTGTGATTCAGTGTGGGGTGATGAACCAACGGTTTGGTGAAGAGATTGAATAGGTGAGGGGGGAGGTTGTTTATCAAAAAATTATGTAGGATCAACAATGCCTTTAGGTTCATCATCTGTGAGATCAATGACATGATAAGAGCTAAAAAAAATATTTACATGCGTAGAAGGGCTTTATGTAAAATCTTGGATGAAAGCGAAAACATCAAGTGTAGTGGGGTCAATATCGACAATTGTAGGCAGAGAAAATGAAATGGAGGCTATAGATGTAAGTGAATTGGGTGGAGACTTGAACAAGCTTCCAACAACATGAACATAATCAAGAACATAAGAAGTAGAAACAATGAAACTTGCCATAGAGCCAACTTCTAACATAGTTTTGTGAATAGAGGACTCACACTCTTATAACTTCTTCATCATAGGCTGAAGATCATGCGCAGGATCAACTATGCGCTTCTTAGAGGATGACAGAGGATCTAAAGTCAAATATCGAGGTCACAATGCATAAAAAGAGTAAATGATTTCATTATCTTTTTGTATAGATTGGAATCTCAACCATGAAGACACTTTTTGGTGAAAAGCTTCATTTGACATATAATAAGGCAATGACTTCATTTTGAATGTTTATACATTTAACACGTTAGGCCAAACATAGGTATGCCCATGACTGATTCCAAACCACATTTGCTTTGCATATATGTCCAATATTGACTTTGGTCATCAACTGAGTGGCATTAAGCATCTTAGTGTGCCACATTTCAAACACTTGTTCATTAAAGGCTCTGTTAGCAGCATCAACTGGAGTCATCCACAAAAAATAGTCAAAAGCAAGGGGTTCTACATCTACAACTTCAACGAGTTCTCTGCTTTCTGGTGTGCATCATTTCATCTTTTCAATGGAAACAATGAGGTATCCATAAATAAAATAAGTCAACCACTTATATACATCATCTTACGCTTCAAAGAGTTCATTTAAAATATAACTACACCCATTCAATGTTTCATGTTGGTTACAGGCTTTAGCAACAAGGATTGCATCTAGGGTACAATCACCTTTAGTATAATCGTGCATGAGCTTCCCGACAATGATCTGGCATGCAAATTTAATCCTATCATTATTGATCATGTCAATGACAACTCCACAACCCTTGCGCGAAGTACCATATTTCTTGTACAAATTTACTATAGTCTACAAGTTAACTCTCTAGAGCTCTAGATCTAAGAATATATAAAAGTATCGTTAAACAAAATCTTCTAAATTTTTGGATCTCCACTATCTAAATGTTCCATACTCCACATCACCTCCACAATGGTGCCATCTAGTCTTATTGGCACGCAATTTACTTGGAAGACCCAAGGTTCGACCACTCGTTTCCAACAAAAGACTTCACTGTAGTCTAGCACAATGTTGACATTTTCATTCCTCCGCAAGGGAGAAACATCTCACCCGAGCTGTGTCAAGACATTTAAGGATAAAGGGGACTGATAAATAACATTTTAGATAGATTAACAAAGGATTGGCTCATTATTTAAATAATTACATAACATGCGTATGGTGATTCGAAGATCTTCATATATTTGCAGTCAGTATGGGTCTATCACCACCTATGCCAGTTTCCTAAGCAAGTCTCAAACCTCAGCTCTTCAGAACAAGCTTTAGAAATGAGAGAAAGACATCAAAAAAGCAATGTAACTCTGGTTCCGCACTTTCTCACACTTTTGCCTGCGGGCCCACACCTTTTGTTCAGGATATCTGCGTACTTATACGCTCTGTATATAAAGGGGAGGGTGCGTACCCCTGTGAAAGTCAAAAGGCACAATTTTTATCTTAAAAAACTCACTTTGGGTTAATTCTAGAGTTTTCTAGAAGGATTTGTTACGTGGATTGTTCGCTCCAAGTGGTTCATGCATCCCATAAGAGGAGGAACCAATCCCTTATTAAGAGGGGCTATCCCTTTGAAGGAGGATCCTATCCCTTTTAAGGAGGACCTGGTAACTGATCTCCATTGCACTATAAATTGAGGCATTGGGTTAGTGGCTTGAGAGGTTAGAAGCTGAACTTTTGAGGGTAAATGTTAGTGAAATCAAGACTTCCTATTTGAGCTTAAGAGGGGAGATCACATACCTTTTTGGCTTCATTGGGAAGTGAGTGAAGCTTGTCAAAGTAGAGGAGACTTCTTGTTGGACCCTGGGAGGAGCTTGTACAGCGTCAAGGCAAAGGTTGTAAGGTTCTTCTCCTTTTGAATTAATACAATCAAGCTCATTTTTCTCAACAAGTATCTCATGTTATTTGTTTCATTGACTCCTTGACTTTCATGTTAAATATGTTTTATAATATTGGTTATTCAGGTGCTATTTAATCGTTTGCCTTGTTTGTGTTTGCAGGTTTGCGACAAAGGAGCTTACTTGGA
>APFE030112425.1:0-27936 GCA_000404065.3 Pinus taeda
AATGTATACTTGATTGTAATCCAACCTAGCCCGACACTGTGGATTATATAGAGATATGCTAGATTTGCTTAGATGTCATTATTGGAGTGTCACTGAAATGCACCAAAGGGTTTAAAATTGATACCGAACTAGAAGTAAGATAGAGATAGAGTGTTGAAACAGTCATTGTGGTGACTTCAATCCTTCGCCCAAGAGATAGCCTATCCCTTAAGTGTCACTAAGATGCCCTTGACTGTAACCATACCTCTGATACCATGTTGCGAATTGGGTAGGGCAAAGATTAATTCAAATTCTCTTACATGATAACTGCTTGTGTTATATCTTTACTTATTATATTTGTTCATCATTATTATAGTGTTCAATACATCAAACAACTATGAAAACAATAACATTAGTGACACAATAGTTAGACTCCAAGCTAGGGCTAAAACCTCTCCCTCTTGGAGAGGAAAACCCGAAAGCAATTCTTCTTATGTATTTTCAATCGACAAGTACCATTACCAAGACATTGACCCTTGACTTCAGTATGCCTTCAAAACCTTGTCACTTTCCTTTGTTAGCCTTCTCGGCCTCTCCTAATTCGATCCTTCTTTTTTGCACTCTACTGTACTTGTTCCTTCGACTATGCATAGAGAAACTCGGTCTCTATTTCGGTAGCCCTAAACAAGGTACTCTTTCTTGGCTCTCTTCAATCTACTGTCAATGCTTTTCTGCACCCTTTAAGTTACACCTTGAATCCAAGGTTGAGCTCTATAAGTGCCTCGACTCTTTAGCATTGGATCACAATTCCCTTCTTGAGTAGATTCCTCCTTAGCATTCCTGTCTTTGCACTTAGCTCAAAAAGCAATTCCTTTCTTCGCACTTTTCCACAGAATTGAACTCGGTGGATGAGACCAAAACAATGGTATATTTATCCTTCTTTCCTTCACTGTCTTCCTCTTCTATTTCATTTTTTTTGTGGTCCTTCAATAGCACTGTAATTACAAAACTTATCCAAACTTCATGGTGCCAAATGATGTCACAGTCCATTTATATATAGAGACAGTCTTACTGCTTCTAGGCTGACATGACCTTTTGCTAGGAAGCTGTTAAGTTATGGTATGTTCTATGCTTAGAGCCATAGTTGCAGGAAGCATCCCCCCCCGGCGGTTGTAAGGCCCAAAGTGCGTCCCGTGCGGATGCGTCCAGGAAGTGTCCCCGGAAGTGCGCTTCCACCTGTTTTGGACGCTTCTGCCTATTTGGGATGTTTGTTTAGAGTATAAATGCAAATCCACTATAATCCTAAATATAATATACATATATCTATATAATACCTATATAGTATTATATATAGCAGACGCTTCGCTTCCTAGATTTTTGGAAAATGATGCTTCCGCGTCCCCGCTTCCAAAAAACGTCCCCGCTTCGGGCAACATCGCTTAGAGCAGTTTACTTCTTTTTATTATTATTATCCACAGATTAGCAATCACCTGTACAGTAAGTAAAGTGCAGATAGAACATTAGACGATCCACAGAAAACAAGCCAAGACAAGAGACACAAGATGTGGCGGCTAGCCAGGGAAAAACCCCAATATGGGGAAACCCTTTGATCAAATCTTCCTTTATCTTCAATAATTCAGCAGAGAGAAATAATACATAAATCTAGTTTACATCAGCAACAACAAACCCTAGATCAACGACATCCGCGACATCAGCGGCATCAGTCAATATCTATCAAATCATCGGCATCACCGGCATCATCGGCACTGGCATCACCGACATCATCGGCATCACCGGCATCACTGGCATCATCGGCATCACCGGCATCACTGGCATCATCGGCATCACCGGCGTTATCGGCATCAACGTCATCATTGGCATCATCGGCATCACCGACATCACTGGCATCATCGGCATCACCGCCATCATTGGCATCACCGGCATCATCAGCATCATCGGCATCATCGGCATCAGCAGTGTCCTTCCTTCCACACGTGTGAGAGAAGAGTCCCTTTCTGCACAGTAGGAGAAGAGCCTCTTTTCTGCACAGGAGAGAGAGAGAGATGTGATGAGATGTGTGTCCAAATGAGGAAAAGGCCTCCTGTATTTATACACAACTGTTGATGATTGTATAGATGCGACTGTTGGGCTTCTGAGCCTACATGAGTTGCTGGTCAGCTTGATAATTATTCCATAATCAAAATAAATTCATATATCCATAAATACTTATCGGAATCGGATGATCTTTAGATCAATCCTACACCTCTCGATGAGAGGAATCTAATAAAAATATTGTCAGACATGAATAAAATGATCCACATGGAGTTTGGCCCTAGTTGCCAATTTTAACAGAAGCTGACTTGAACAAGCGTGTAGTCCAACATGAATACGGTAGGATCTTCAACGTGTATTGAGCCATTTTCAAGGAACAATATAACAAGGTTTTGGGCATACTTTTACATCAATACTTCGTCCTTTGAGTGTAACATCACTTCATATACACGACTTCTTTAATTATATTTATAACAAGAGGACAAACCCTAAAGACATCAAGAAGAAGTCTTTGACCTATAATAAAAAGTCCTTGTTCATGAAACCGATGAGACAAGTATTACAAAAATACGTTTTATTATCTTTGTCTTCTTCATAAATTCATAATTACAAATCATTATGAAGACCGAACCTAGTTATAGTCTACAACACTCCCTCTTAACTAGGGAGGTATTCATAATGGTAAATGGTCACTCTCAACCTGAAGAATCTCATAAGAAGAATTTGATTGGTAATCCCATTTGTATAGCATCATATCAACTAGCATTGTCACAGTGCAAGGCCTTGACTAACAACTCCATATCTCCACGAGACCATTAACTACAATGCTGGCGAGACCAATGACTATAGACACCTTCATCATTGTCTCTCAAGGTACATACCCACCCGTGTGTGTTGATTTGGGATAGCATCGGATGTGCTTTAGGCCTCAACTTCTTGCAAGGAGTCTTGGGCACATGTATTCCAAAGAACCCATAAACCGTTTTGGGAAATTCCACCCAGAGACGATTTTATTAAAATAATTAAAATTTTTCAATGGAGTTCCTAAGTCTAAACTTAGGAAAATTAAAATATTAATGAGTATTAATTTAATTGTGGGTGTAACTTCTAGATGAAGACGGAGATCAAGTCAAAACGATCTAAGCCTTTGATTAGGAGTTAAGTTAGGTCGTTGGTTGTCCAACAGGAAGATATGAGAAGGGGCTTGAAGGTCATTTGGAAAACACATCGAGAGAGATCAAGAGATTGAATTTCTGAAGTGAGAAGTTCTCAGGAGGAATTCGATTGAAGAGATTTCTTGCAGTTAAGGGGCAAGGATAGTTGGGTTGGAGGATCTTCTTTGGAACTTCGAATACTTGGTAGAGAGGCAGAGAAGCAATAGTGGAGGCAACGCAAATGCAGGAAAGCCCACGCAGTGATTGACACAGAGCCAAAAGGGCCCGCTCAGAGGTGGAACTGTCTTCCAGCGGAAGTTCGAAATTACCAGGGAGCTACAGGATCAGCTGGGAAGGGTTGATGTTAGAGCTCCAGGAGGCAAGGAGACGCAACGCAGAGCTGACACAAAGCCTTAAAGAGCTCCATGCAGGCCCACGCAGTTACTGTGAAGGGGCAGCGCAACTGTAGCCGAGGATAGTCAGTTCAATTGCCGAATCAGAGGGATTTGCCGGGTGAAGTGAGGTAATCTCACTAAGCTTTTTACCAGTGCCTTTTTCTCTGTAACTAGATTTCCAGAAGGGCATCCAGAGTTGTATTTAGAACTACTGCTTAATAATAATAAACCCTTAGAGCTGCTGCACCGGTTTTCTCGCATTGGGTTTTTCGAGGACATTTGTCCAAAAATAATATTGTCTATTGTCTTGTATTTTCTTTCTTGCTCAGTATCTTGTTTCTGCTTATATTTTAATTAAGTGAAGGCTGCAATATTATTTACTTCGATATTTACTATAGAACACAGTAAATAACTTGTATGGATTAACAAGTAGGAGAAGTAACATCAGTTTGCTGCAGTAGGGATTCCTATTGTGGAATTTTCACATGGTATCAGAGCTGCAGATGAAGCAAGAAGTGCAGAACCGATAGATCCAATGTTGAGTAGAAGAAGGGAGTTTGAAAAAGCTATAGGAGGAAGCAATTCAAAACCCCTAGAGAGCTGACATAGTTCCAAGCCAAGAGTTCAGATTTTTGAGGCAGTTTCTTTCCGAGTGAGCCGAGGGAGAGAAGGACTTCCAGTTCAAAGTTTTGCAAGGGCAGAGGGAGCAGCACTGAAGCCTCAACGTGAGAGAGTTGGTGGGATGCAGATTTTTAGTAGGCTGTTTGATGGGCTGAAAAATGTCAGAAGAAGGAAGAGAAGTTCCCTCAGCAAACTTCCACTGAGAAGTCCGTTTTCTCATTAGCTGAGTAGAAGTAGTTAGAAGTAGAGGGGATTTTCGACATTTTTGGTATATATGGCAACCGGTGGCTTGAGGGATCAGGACAGGTTGGACGGAGCATCCAAGGCTATGTTGCAGGAAACGTAGGGCAAGGGGGCGTTTCCGTACGAAAACGGGTACGAAATGCTGAAACGCGTTTGGTAAGGCCCTGAAACGCATTTCAGGCCGTACTGCCACGTTTCACGAAACTGAAACGTGGCCAGTAGGGCCTGAAACGCGTTTTAGGGCCGTACGACTCACGTTTCAGCGTTTTACTTGTATTTTTTTTTTTTTAAATTTAGTTTGTTTTCTAATTTATTTTTAGGTTATCCTAGTGACTTCTAGTTGCTTCTAGATGCCTGTCTAAAGTTATAAAAGTGAAATTTTGCCCTAGTTGATATGAGTTCATGGTAATGTTAAATTCTTAAAGTAAAAGTGATATTCTCCTTTATTTTCATTTCATCCCTTTCACTTAAATTTTTAAAATTCCATGAAATGACTAGGTGTTTGAGAGTGGTTTCGCCCTCATGATTCAATGGAGAAGTAGAATTTTAGATCTCACTCAAAATCAGCAGACATATCTATTTTTCAGATTTCAGGATTGGGGGGATTGCAATGTTTCCATTGGATTTTATCATGTACTAGGGTATGGAACTTGTATTTAATCAAGAGAACCAAGCCCTTTATGCAGGGGAGACTCCCAATACTGAAGAGCTTGTAGGGTACTAGGGTATGAAACTTGTATTTAATCAAGAGCACTAAGGTCGTTCGACTATGTAGGAGGAGACTCCTAATCAAGCACGAGACAAGAAATTAGAAATTTCTCGTGGTTGGTTTTGGATATTTCTTTTTTCATGATGTGATCATTCATGAGTAAATGTGATGTAAATTTAGAGCCTTATAGTTTATGCATTGACAATTGACAATTTTATCATAATGTAATAAATTAGAATGTATCATATATGCTTTATGATTGCACAGATTTCTTAAATCCTAATAATATAATAATATATATATATAATAACTACATATATACATATATATATATATTTCGGCGTTTCCCCGTTTCCAAAATTTGGGGAGGTCGCGTTTCGTATCGCTTCCCGTTTCGGAAACTCGTACCCGTTTCCCCGTTTCGTGCAACTTAGATCCAAGTACGTCATCTGGAAGGCTAGAATGTCTTTCCTTCTAGATGAGCATGCCCTCAAGACGTACGTCGACAATGTGGTGGCCGAACTTGCGGATGCAAATCCATTGAAAAAGTACAAGGCTGAGATGGAAAAGGCCAAGAGGATGATCCCAGATGGAGTCAAGGATCATGTAGTGTACCACTTTGCCAGCAGAGAAACTACTAAGGAGATGTGGGATGCCTTGGCCACATTATATCAGGGATCTTCGGAGCAGCGAAAGATGTACTTGGTACAGAAGCTGAGCTGCTCAGATGTAGAAGGGAGAGTGTGTGGATCCATTCCTCACGAAGCTGAAAGAAACCTGTGATGAGTTGTTTGCTGCGGGGCATACACCTAAGGATTCAGAGTTAGTTAGGCTGGCCCTCAAATATGTCTCAGATGAGTGGCAAGTCTTTGTCCAGAGTATCCTGGGCAGAGCAACATTGCCTAATTGGGATGAGATGTGGGTAGCTCTAAAACAAGAGGAACTGAGGAGAGACCTGGTCAAGGTTAAACTTGACAGAAGCAACAATAGTAATGGGTCAAAGCCCAAGGAGGAGGAGGATAATGCAACCTTTGCATTGAAAGGGCAGGAGGGGCAATAGAGACGAAAGGAGGACGTCTCCAAGGTGACGTGTTTTAGATGTGGCGAGATGGGCCACTATGCATCCAAGTGTCCTTTGAAGAAAAAGGACAAGGATGAGAAGCATGATCCTAAGGTGGCAGCCGTAAAGATCGAACAGGAGGAGTTCGCCATGACAACCGAGATACTTCCAGGAGGGAGGTGGGCTGATTTGGAGCTGTAGTTCGAAAGAGCTACAGATGGGTAGGATCCTTGAGGAGTCCACCTCTTGGATCAATACCTTGCTACGGGAGCGCAATTTTGTAGTAGCAGGATGGACTACTGTCGGATGGTGCCGAGGAGTGTCAGGGAGATAGTTGCAGTGGCTAGGAGCACCAAAGTCTGAGCAGCGCAGAGCATAGTTGACAACAGTGCAGATGGCATAGAGCAGAGGTCAGCAGAGGCAGTAGATTCAGAGGGTCAACACATAGACTAGTAGCAATCAGTGCCAGCACTCACGTGGTATCATACTGAACACAATTAGTACAGTAGTTTTGGATGTTTTTTAGTTGCTTCTCTCAGCAACTGAGTTGCAATACGGATGCAATGTTAATGGTGGCATTTCTAGCAACATAGTAGATGCAGCATTTGAGAGGGAGTTGTAGTACAAATGTAGCATTGGCAGTAGCAGTGTCAAAGGTAGCAGTATAGTTGCAGCGGCAACACAGTAGTTGGTGGAGAACATGTCAGACATCAACAACACAGAGGACGATGCTTCAGAGCAGTGTATTGCTAGAGCACATTCCTTGCTAAGAGGGAGTGTTGATTTGGGATAGCATCGGATGTGCTTTAGGCCTCAAATTTTGCAGGGAGGCTTGGGCACATGTATTCCAAAGAACCCATAAACCGTTTTGGGAAATTCCACCTAGAGACGATTTTATTAAAATAATTAATATTTTTAATGGAGTTCCTGAGTCTAAACTTAGGAAAATTAAAATATTAATGGGTATTAATCTAATTTTGGGTGTAACTTCTAGATGAAGACGAAGATCAAGTGAAAACGATCTGAGCCTTTGATTAGGAGTTAATTTAGGCCGTTGGTTGTCCAATAGGAAGATATGAGAAGGGGCTTGAGGGTCATTTGGAAAACACACCAAGAGAGATCAAGAGATTGAATTTTTGAAGTGAGAAGTTCTTAGGAGGAAATTCGATTGAGGAGATTTCTTGCAGTTGAGGGGCAGGGATAGTTGGGGTGGAGGATCTTCTTTGGAACTCCGAATACTTAGTAGAGAGGCAGAAAAGCAGTAGTGGAGGCGACGTAGATCCAGGAAGGATTGACGCTGGGCCAGGAGGGCCCACACAGTGCTTGACGTAGAGCCAGAAGGGCTAGCGCAGAGGCAGAACTGTCTTCAGCAGAAGTTCGAAATTGCCAGGGAGCTGCTGGATCAGTCGGGAAGGGTTGATGTCATAGCTCCAGGAGGCAAGGAGACCCAACACAGAGCTGACGTAGAGCCTTAGAGAGCTCAATGCAGGCCCATGCAGTTACTGCGAAGGGGCAACGCAGTTTTAGCCTGGGATAGTCAGTTTAGCGACCAGATCAGAGGGATTTGCTGGGTGAAGCGAGGTAATCTCACTAAGTTTTTTGCCAATGTTTTTTTCTCTGTAACTTGATTGCCAAAAGGCCATCCAGAGTTGTATTCAGAATTACTACTTAATAATAATAAACTCTCAGAGCTGTTGCACAGGTTTTCCCGCATTGCATTTTTTTGGGAACATTTGTCCAAAAATAACGGTGTCTATTGTGTTGCATTTTCTTTCTTGCTCAGTATCTTGTTTCCGCTTATAATTTAATTAAGTGAAGGCTGCAGTAGTATTTACTTCGATATTTATCGTAGAACACAGTAAATAACTTGTATGGATTAATAAGTAGGAGAAGTAACATTAGTTTGCTGCAGTAGGGATTCCTATTGTGGAATTTTCACAGGGTGTTTGCTGAGTATGACCTTCTAGGACTTTTCTTATCTTAGGTTCCCAAACCTCAAAGAATATCGGTCCTCTTGCCAAATCTTATCTTGGATTCCCTACACATCCTAAAAGAGCATCGGATGCCAGATGATTACCCAATCCTCCATTCTTTCTTCCCAAGTGAAGACAAGAATGTTGCGGTGAGCTTGGTCACTACAATACCTAGTGTCATATCAGGAAGAAGGACAAGGAGGAAAATTAGGACCAATAGGAAACATCAACGGAGATTGATAGGCTTTCCTCTAGGCCGGAGGAAGACGTCACCATGTTTGCTGACATACCTTCAGTAGTGAGGTGGGGAGATTTGGTTTTGTATACCCAGAGTTCTATAGATGGGAGGATCCTTGAGGAATCCACCTCTTGGAACAATACCTTGCTACGAGGAACCACACTATTTAGTAGCAGGATGGATTAGTGGCAGTAGGTGTAGTCACATACTAGAGTGACAATTGCAGACTAGTAGCAGTCAGATGCTGGGGAGCACATTGTAGAGTTGATAACAGTGTAGTTGGCACAGTGCAGAGTCAGCAGCAACACAAATTCCTTAGTGACAATGCAGATGCTAGTAGCAATCAGAGACTTGGGAGACAGATGCATCATACTGATTACAGTTGATTCAGTATTTAGGATGCTTCTTAGTTGCAGTTGCTGTAACAACAGATGAGAGGGAGTTGCAGTGCAGATGCAGTGTTGGAAACAGTTCAGTAGGGTCAACAATAGCATAAATGCAGAGTATATCAGAGTTGCGCAGTGGTTGGTGGGTAGTATGGCCAGACATCAGCAACGTAACAAGAGATGATGCAGAGATAGGGTGTTGCTAAGGGGTGAGCAGTAGCACTAGAACACATTCCTCGCCAAGACGGAGTGTTAGCTTTTGTTACATTGGATATGTTCTAGCCTTGAAATTTTGTGGAGGCTAGAATACAGGAGATCTCCAAAACCTAGAAATCGTTTCTAGAAATTCCGCTTAGAAATGACTTAATTAGATTATTAGTCAGGTTTTAAATATTTCCTAAGTCTAAACTTAGGGTATATGGTTAATTAATCATAATTAAGTAAGTCAAGGCGTGAATGATGTAGAAACTCACACGGATTGACTTCAAGTTAATCCTAGCCATCGATTAAGATTTAATCTTGGTCGTTGGAGTCCCAACAGAGGATCATAAGAATAAGTCGATGGGCACTTGGAGAATACACTTGAGCAGTTTGATTTCTTGGCAGATCGATTTCCTGAGTAGCAGCAATCAGTTGCTAGAGAGAGAGCTAGTGAGATGAAAGTAGTAAGAGAGGGGCAAAGGCAGTGAAGCCGAAGGATGATTTCCAGATTCGGTGAGTGCATTTACAAAGAGGCAGAGGAGCCATAGAGAGGCTGACGTTGGGGCAGTGCAGTAGCCTCTAGAGGCAGTTTTGGTTCTACTAGGGAAAGATGAGTTGCGGTGTCAGAAGCTGGACAGAGGTTCCGAAGGCCAGGAGAGACATTTTTCCGCGTGCCAGATGATATGAGGAGAAGCTGGTTCGAACTGAGTGCAGAAGGGACTGCGCTAGTGTGATGCAGTAGCTGTGCAGAGCCAGTTTGGATGGCTCACCTGGAGCTGAGGTCAGAACTTGGATTTGCTTGTGGAGTGAAGAAATTTCCTCACTAGATTTCTGCCAGTATTTCTTTGTAGGATTGCTAGTTTTGGCATCCAGTTGTACTCAGATTATTTCATTGCTGCTTAATATTAAAACCCTCAACTGCTGCACCGATTTTCCCAAGTTGGGTTTTCCTAGGGACTTTTGTCCAAAATAACGCATTGTTCTAGCATTTCTTCCAACATTTATTCTTCCACAATTTTTGTTGTGTAGGTTGCAGTGTGATTTATTTAGTATTTGCTGTAGCAAACAGTAAATAAATTGTTAAATTAAATTAACAATTAGGAGAATAATTTCCAGTTGTTGCAAAAGGATTATGTTTTTTGGAATTTTCACATCCCCTAGCCTTTGAGTACAAGTCATCAAGGAAATCGAGTAAAAGAGCTTACAAACCGTGGACAACAAGTAGGGACTTCATAATGGCATGCCATTTCATAATGGGCTTTGATATGTGGTAATGTCTCCATGCTCCAAATGGGGTTAACCAAGCATCCTATTAGGTGGTTTCTACTTCTAAAGGGGATAATATGTCCAAGGTACATCTTTTAAAGGGTGGTGGCATATGACAAAGAGATGATGGAGTAGGGGATGAAAGGGGCAACCCTTGGTCACATGTTGGGGTACAAGGGTAGCTAATAAAATGAAAGCCCACACTTGGATATATAATGTATAGGAGGGAGCTATCATGGTACATGATGTGCCCCGGCCTTGATTTTTCCACACTTCTTTATATGCCTTTTGTCTTCTTATGATTTTTCTTTAATAAACTGCTCGGGGCTCAAGGGGTAAGAGCATGATGTGTGAGATATGGCAGTGGATACCCCCGTTAGGGTAGGGTGGTTCATTGCTCACCAGGGGTTGGGACAATCATGAGTTCCTATATGATAAAGGAGGCTCATCTAGGGCCTGTAGGAACCAGGGTGATGGCCATGATGATGGGGTAGAGCTCATGTATTGGATTTTTCCCATGTGCTAAATGTGTTTGTCTCGACCATCTTTTGCATTTTGTGGTATGTTTTCCTGTTGAATGTGGCCAATTATGCTTTTACTTTTCTTTTCAGCTGCATCAACCTCCGGGGCATCATTTTAGGCTCGACCCAAGGTGTGGGCAAGGGGAGGGGGAAAGGCTAACCCTAATGTGAACCTAGTGGAGAAATGTGGACCCAGGCGGGAGAAATGATGAATGGGGTTATAATGAGTGGAATGGGGGCAACAATGTGGATGAGGGAGCGGGAGCACACAACCAAAATCAGGGTTTCCCATGAAGTACCATCCCTAAAGCCAAATGGTCAGTAAAAGAGATCCCATGGGACTAGAATCCAAGGTTAATATCCAAAAGGGGTCAAGAGGACGAGAGCACAGATCTAGCCCATTCTTTTCGTTGAATCCCCCATTAATCCATGCCCAGAAGTGTCCATGATAAGAAAACTACAATACTTAATTACCAAATGACAAGGCATACATTTAGGTTTAGGAGGCCCACCTTCTAACATATGATCATGGCAAATGGGTGAGGGACCACATGGCTAGTTCAAGTGGCGGAGAAATGACACAATGAGCTAGTTGGTGTCTGCAAGGGGCTGTTGGCTACTGGCTGAGGACCATCTTGGAGAAATTTTTTCTCCTAGGAATATCACCCACAAAATGGTGGGTAACAAGACCTATTCAAATTCCGCAAGACTCAAGAAATGACCTAGCATGGTAATATACATTGACCCTAGGCACCAGGACACATTCAAGGCCTAGTTATTAAGTTGCGCTCCAGCTTTGGAGGTATATGGGTGAAAAGAATTGACTAGTTATTTATTGCTAAAAAGTGAAAAATAATTAGTCGAGTCAAAAAAACACCCTAGAATGGACTCACTTAGTAATCGTGTCCCAAATTCCTATGCCTATTACATAAGTTCATCATACTAGCGTTCATTTATACAATTTCCCTGGAGGGTTGTTGAGTATGTTGTCATTGATGTCAAAGTGGGTGTAGCAGGTGTAGGATATCGTCATTTATGCCCTCAATATGCAAGCAAGAACAGATAAGATGATGCACTGATGAAACCCTAGCTCTAGGGATTGATTTCCTTGGAGGACGAGCACACCCCGCATTTATTGGAGTCTTTGAAGCAGTAGGTCACTGATTTGCCTTGGAGATCCTCGCCATTGGATTCTCCTCGTCATCAGGATTTTGTCGATATGTGGAGCATCTCGTGGGCCCTCACAGTTTGGGAAATATGCTTAATCAAAGTTGGTGCACCTAATCTATGGGAAAAAACCCCAAAGGTAGGTTATGTGGCAGTTTCATATTGGATGGCAGTTCACAGGGTCTTCTCATTAAACATCAAATTAATTTTTATGAGGACATTTAATTTCAAATTTAAACGTTTATCAAAAAGGGATTACATATCTAATTTTCAACCCTAGGTCGGCTAGGGTTTTGGAACTCTTTAAAATTTCGTTCTTCCCTCCAAAAAGGACACAGGTTGTCCAGCCCTTCAAGGGTCTATTCGACTCTTACAAAAAGAAAAAATTTCTAGCTATCCAATGTGTCCATAAACAATGATCCACATTTATATCATTTGCGGTCTTAAGGAGTGAAGAAGACATAATGAGGAGACAATTGAAAAGGGATCTTGGTCTTGAATGAACATGGTTTGCCTTGGGTTACAATCTTTGGGATTCACTGTTTTCATCTTTGTTATATTTTTGTAAGTGACCAAGGAGATTCATCTTCTTGAAGATTTGGTTTGTGACATTTGTATTTTTTGTCATACAAAAGTTTAGTTCATCTGCGGCCTAACCTCCAAGATACATTGCAGCTGGCCGCATTAGAAGAAGACCATCCGTTGAATGATCTGTCTCCCTTATGACCAAATCGATCATGAAAACAATTTTTTACTGAGCTTCCATTGTGTTCTATTGAGGATAACCTGTTGGACAAATTCTTGGACAAAGTTCCGAGCATACAAATGATGGATTGACAGATTCTTGTGATTGAACGAATTCTTTGTGGCTTCTATCTTCTCTGTTATGGCTCACATTCATCTTTGTAACTCGCATGTTTTTTGAGGACAATAGTTCACTCCTGATCTCTGAGGCACACAATAAAACTCTGTAGTGAAGTGCGTATTTGACATGTGATAGTGGCTTGCAGCCTTGTTAACCTCTGTGCATTTGGACCTGTTCTTGTGGATGTTGGCAGAAGGAAACTCGCTATATATTCTAATTGCAGGAACTCTGATGATTGGTATGACAAGACTTGTATGTTTTTGCTGGTTTTTTGGGCTGTAGTTTGCTAAAGGGTTTTCATTGGGTTCCCATGTCTAAGTAAAGGCAGTTTTGAAGTTTTGCATGTTACAGAAATGTGACTTTGTTTGTGGGCTTATTTTCACATAGTTTGGCACTCCTTGTTTCTTTTGAGCATGATATTATTGTGCAATGAACTCTTGAAGGTTGAGGCAATGTAAATATGATAGATCTTTTGCAAACACATGCGGACCTTTCCCTTATAACCTATGATATTGTGAATCAAACTCTTGTGTAGAAAAAGGTCTCCTGCAACCCTATTATTATAGTTCTAGCTAACACTTCCAAGGCTAATATGCTTGTAGATGCCAATAGACTATACCACTAGTTTGTAGCAAAGGTGAATGATAGAAATGATACTTTTCTAATGTGAAGAAACTATTGTGATATGTATATAGTTTGAAAATTCTATCACTGCAACAACTGATTTACTTTTCCTACTTATTTCATCATAAGTTATTCATGAAATTAATTCAACAAACATTAAAATAAATACTACTGCAGATATCACATCGTAATGCAGAAACAAAAATATGCACACATTGACACAGTTATTTTGGACTAATGTCCTCGGAAAAATCCAATGTGGGAAAACTAGTGCAGCAAGGGAGGATTTTATTACTCAACAATTTTCTTGTACAACAGGGTGCCAAACTGGCCTACCCATAGAGAGACAAACTTCTAGCACTTTCCTAAACGCAGCATAGGCCCTATTGACCTCTGCTACAGTGTGAAACCCTCTGCGTTAGCCTACTGAGGCTCTGCGTAGCCTCTCTGGGGTTCTGCGTCACTCCTGTAGCCTCTGTGTGGATGACGTAGGCCCTTTTGGCTCTGCGCAGTCTTTGCTGCCTCTACATGGCTTCCTCTAGTTTTGCGTCTGCCTCTTCTGTGCTGATCTCCCGTCTCTCTGTTCCGTACTTGCTGCCTCCTGGCTGCTTTCCAGACCACTGGTTCAATTTCTTAGCAAATCCCGCTCTAGAAATTGAACTGATTGGTCTTCCTCAGTGTTTTCTCCAAGTGCCGCTCAAGTCTCCTCTTATACTTTTTCTGTTGACATCTCAATGGCCGAGATGAAGTCTCTAATCAACGGTTAAGATTAGATCTGGCTTGATCCATGTCTTTTGGACCATTCTAACACAGATTCATATTAATATACATTAATATTTTATTTTCCTTAAGTTTAGACTTAGGGACTCCATTAAAAATATTAATTATTTTAATATCTCTTGATCTGTTTAGAATCTGCCCAAACCCTTTCTGGGTATTGGAGATCTTATGTGCCCCAACCTCTCCACCAAATTTTGTGGCTAGAGCACATCCGATGCTACCCCAAATCAACACATAGTTCAGTCCTAAGGAGATACCAGTGATGGGTATGTTGCTATAAGTTGGTGCAAGATAAAGGATTGATTCATTGTATGCCAAATCTCTAAAGGTTTATGTGCAAACTTCTGTAGTGAACAATAAAGTGTTATTGGAGAATATCTATACATCTATTGAATAAGTGTCATCTATGTATGCCAAATCTCTAAAGGTTTATGTGCAAACTTCTGTAGTGAACAATAAAGTTTTATTGGAGAATATCTATACATCTATTGAATAAGTGTCATCTATTAAGGACAAAACTCTGTGTGACATGGTTGTGAAATCCTTGTGATAAAGTAGGGCATCGATAAAGTTATTACCATTATTGATGGAACTACTGTAACTAGGGTTTGGAGAGCAGTGATGTTTTGAGTAGTAGTGATCCTTTATGACAGTATGTGTTATAATTGTGACAATGATATATAACATTACAACATGGTGGCGAGTTTTGAAATGGCAGTGATTTTGGCATGTGACACTGACTTAGAGAATCCTTGTGCTTGTGATAGTACTTGAGACTTGCAATATGACCTTGATAACATAGATCCTTGATATGATAGTGTTGCAATATGATAGTGAAATGACAACAGAAGTAGCATAGAGAAGTCTTGGTCATATTTTCCTTACAACAAAGTGGTCTTGGTTATAGTATTTACTATTGTGCATTCATTAGGTTGATTGTAAAGGTTATTGCAAAAGTTTACTTGATTTAAGACCCAATCATTCCTGTACTATCTTGTGTTAATGCTACCCTCACAAGAGAATGCAGTATGTTGTTGCATGTTGGATTGTTTGTGATAGTGACTTGTGATAGAATGATGCATGGTAGTGTTTATGAAAGTGTAATCCTATGACAACAATAACCTTGATGACAGTCTTGACCTTGATGAATGATAGTAGCATTGTCCTTGTATGAGAGTATGACAATGACCTTGAGGAACATTGATATGGTAGTTATGTTTGTAGTATATATTTTAAATGTATGACTATGATCTCTATGTCTGTGTTAGTGATGTATGACAATGACTAAGATATCTTGTAGTCTATCTATGAGCATAATGTGTGCTAGCATGTCATAATTCTATGGTTGTGACCCTATGACAGTGATATGTGACTTGTGACAACATGATAATGTTATGATTTCCTTGAGCAGATTATTGTAACGCTGGATGACTGAGTTTATGTGCAACATAGTGTGCAAAAGGAATGACAATGTGACTGCATATAGTACAACAACAAGTATGACAACAGATAGTAGCGACATGTGTCAGCAGGTGGGGTAGTAGATAGTGGCAACAATAGCAACAGTGGCAATGGACAGTTGGAGCAATGGGTGGCAGTGGCAGTGAGAGTGGACAAGCAATGGGCATTAGTGGGCAGCAGTGGTAGTGAGAGTGGACAAGCAGTGGGCATCAGTGGGCAACAATGTTAACAGTGATAGAGGTGGTGGTAGCAGTGGACAACAGTGGCAGTGAAGTGCAACAATAGATGTTACAACTTTATTGTGGTTGGGCCATTATCCCTGGTACGAGAGCCCAAACCCATTCAAGCAGCATTTGCTTCCTTTTAGCTTTGCTGGTAAAACTCTTGGGGAGTCTTGTACTTCCTTCCAGTTCAATTGGTAAATCTGTATGTACATCATACATAACCAAAGCTTGTTGAGCAACATATCCTGTGTACTGATTCTTGTGATGTGATCTTGTTCCATGATTCTTTTATTGCTCTAAATATTTAAAAGATTAACTAACTAATTGTGAAAATTAAGGGAAATAATTATTTAGCCCCCTCTCAGTATTTCCAACAAGGGGTACAAAATTTGAGAGAAGAAAATATAGAGAGATGAGAGAGGAAAAGGGGCATAGGTTCCCTGCCGGACTTCTAAACATTTGAAAATTTGTCAAGTACCTCATCCATTAAGCAATGGGGTCTTCATTCCCTGCCATGTGCTTGATCTTCAGGAGCGCATGCGAGGATCTAGGATCTGCAATACATAAACATCTTGCCACATATACATTAGAACCATATTGATCTGAAATGGGGCACTAAAGGCTTCTTGTCAACTTACAAGAACCTCTCCCACTCCAAAGCTTAAACAATTTCCAAGAGCTATGCTTATGATTGATAATTTGCGGAAATAAGCACTTGAAATAGGTGTATGCTTGTGTTTGCCTTTAACTGCTTAATTGCCTTAAGTGTATTTGCTTAAACTGATATATAGACACACATAACGGTAAAATGTAGCAAATAAACAACACTTAAGACAACAATATAATATGGAGTTCACCCTGATATCTTGGGCTACGTCTCCTTGAGCTCTAATCAACTCGACTAGGCTCTTTTGGATTATGGCTTAAATTATTTTACAAGTGCTACACTTAACTCCATTGGTTTACAAATGAACCAATGGGCTTAGAATGCCATCTTACCCTTGGATGTCCTTGTTCTGTAGACAGATCTAGGCTTCTCTGGACTAGATTCCTTCAATCAGCGCTCCGGGCTATCTTGAGCTCCTGGCTTACACCAATTCCCTTAGAATTCTGTTAACGGTCTTTGGAATTCCTTCTTTTGTCTTCAACACACCTCGGACATGAGCAATAGTTTGATCATTTGATCTCTTTGCTGTCCTTTGGCTCTTAGCCCTTAAGCTTCTCTGGCTCTCTGGCTTTGGCTCTCGGCTCTTTGTACGGAGAATAACTGCCTCCAACCTCTGGTGGCTTCTCTCTGTTCTCCTCTCACTAGCTTGGATTATCACAATGTGTGAGCTCCCCCTTGAGTCTCTACATAACAATGGGATTTATCCCTGAGATGGCTCGAACTCCACGAGTCCATAAGAATAACGCCTCCAGACCCCCTGGACGGTTACCAAAACCTCTTTGGTTCCCCAAAAATGCCTTCCTTTGTGCTGGACCCTTCTCTCCATCCCTTCGCCTTCTCTTTTGCATTCTAATTTATGTTTTCATAACACATTCAGTTACATCATTTTCTTATGGTGGGTAGCAATGATGTTTGAAATAGAAAACGGCTTGGAAAGCGAAAGGACCGGCGAGCGCGGGCAAAACCCTTTCAATGGAGCTAAAATCCCCAAAACAGATCATTTTACCAAATACACAGGAATACATGGCAAAACATAGAAAGCCCAACTATGAACCTTAGCCGGATCTCAAAAGGAAACTACACATCTATAGAATCGTCGGGTCCGCACACATCGCAAATCGCGTGTCACATAGTTTGTTGTTCCCCTTTGCTTTGTTGCACCCCGATCTTCGATCTCCGATCACTTCGATTGGTACTATCGGCCATTGGCACATTGGCCCATTGCTTATCGGCATATCGCATATCGCATGGTCTGAAGACCTGAGGTCCATTCCTTTTCCGATGGAGTATTGCGATGCAATATATCAGCAATCACAAATCACAGTCGCTTATGGCCCAAGATCCATTCCTTTGAATTTGACTCATTGCGATGCAACTTAATCTGGTCCGTCGATTTGCCTTTTAATCTGACAGTTCGCACTAAACCTGAAACATCAAGCAGTCCGCTCAATCTCCATCGTTGATTTGTGATCTCCAATTCAACGGCTGACAGCCATTTCGGGTGACCCACTTGCACGGAGATTACCCGGCCAAAAAAACGATTTTCTCTCTCTTGCGGCGCGCTACGTGTCGGCTGGTGTATGGAATCGGGTGAAGCCCTTCCAATACCACTTACCGCCTGAAGCCTGCCCGAAATACCGTTTACCACGAAACTCAATTCCTTGTCCGTTTTGTTCAATAATCCTTCGGGTCCGCTTCATCGCATTTCTCTTAAGGCCACAGTTCAAACACATCGCAGGCTTTTCTCTGATGCGATAACAATGGATGACTGCTCCATTGTTTTGCTCCTGTTCGTTGATCTTTCGGATCCAATGGTCCTTGAGCATTAACGCTGCATTTCTTTGATGGGCTTACGTTTCAACGTAGTTTCCCTGTCATACTTCGATTTAAAACATTATCGAAGACTTGGAAGGTTTATTCAAGATCCATTTTGGATCACGCCTCCCCATTGGGAATCTTTTGGACCCCAAAAGACTGACATATTGATTTGAATAGTAGATGAGAGTAACAACACCCTCGTCTTTCAACGTCCATACATTTGCCTTGCATAGTGCCTTTGAACCAAAGCCTTTGAATACTTTCTTCCTGGATGTGTTGGTTCTCCGGTTAAAAACTGTCTTCCTCCTTCACTTCATGCAGAACTCCTGTTGAGAAGGTTACAGAAGGTAGTTTGAACTTCTCTTCCTCGATCATTGATCCAAGGTGGCTCAAACAAATGTGAAGTTACATCTTCTTCACAAAAATTTACATTACTGTTAACAACAACAGAATTACAGACAACAACTGGATGGCCTAAACTCTTGCTTCATCAAAAGAAAGAGATTTCACAACTTGTGGACACCTCCATGTCTTTACATGTGCATACAAATGATTGACTAGATAACAAGCCAACAAAATATGCCTTTAAAACAATTGACCCTTCAAGTCAAGCTTGTAGAAAGAGAACTTTAGGATTCTTTCTCAAAGATGAAACACTTCATCATTATCTCCATCTTGGAAACCAAATCAACTTTTTCCAAGTCAAAATTAACATTACATGCATGCTTAAAAACAAAGCAATCAACCCGTCAAGTTAATTACACATACATGTTCAAATACAAGGAATCATCAACATATCTGTGTCCATGCACATCATTCTCATACATGCAGTTCATCTTTCAAATTTTACTTAAGTAAACTGTACTTTCGAAGCTTAAATGAATATAATTTTTGCTTTCATCCTTCAACTTTCGCTTAAGTACACTGTACTTTCGAAGCTGAAATGAATATAACATTGCAACAATAAAGTGAGTCTCCTACTCAACTTTTCTATTCACCTTCTTGGTAAAACCCTGCAACTTGCATTCCATTAACAAAGAAATGCATCAAATCAAAAGACATGCAATCTTTAATTGGATAAGAACTCTAACCATTTCTTACCAATCCATTTCAAAAGTGCTACCTTTGTCTGCACATCAGCATCAACATGTGAATGATCCTGAAACACACCAATCATGGAATCTTTCTTTCCATTCCTGTCATTTTCTCTTTTCACCTTCTTCAAGTTTCGTGGAAGCATAGTTGGACTCAAAGTCCAACACTTCTCAGCAATGTGTCATTGCTTATGGCAGTAAGTGCAATGCATGTGCATCTTCTCAACAACATGATTTGCCTTGTCCAATGGACCTTTGGCTTCTTGCTTCTTTTCCTTCAAAAGTTTCCTGTATGCGGCCATTCTCTTCCAACATCTAGAAACACTATGGTTATCCAAACCACAAAAGGAACATGCAATTCTTTTCCCATGCTTATATGGAAATTTATCATGTTTTACATAATCAAAAGGAATATGATTAGAACCAAATTTATACCTTTCTCTTTCACCTCTTTTACCATCAACCTCTTTGGAACACCATCAACCTTTTCAATGGTTTCAGAGTTTCCACAACTCTCTGGCTCAAGTGTATGCTTATGAACACATTCTTCCTGAAAATGATGTTTCAAGCTATTGCATTCCCCATGAATACAATCTTTACACTTCTGAGGTAGAAGACCTGAAATGAAACTCTTTCTTGGAACTGTTTCAATTCTCTTCATGGCAACTTTGGAACTTTCTCCATAAGATTGTCCATAGCCAAGACCCAAATACTTAGGCCTTTCCTCAACCGTTATTGGCTCAATAATACCTTGTGCATGTTTGCCCAAGCCTTTTCCTTCATAACCCATTTTGGACATTAACTTGGAACCTTTGCCTCTGATATGTTTTTCAAAAGAACCAATATAAACATTCTTAGAGGAAATTGAAGACAAACTGGAATTATTTACCTCTTCTTCAAGCTGATACTTGACTAAGGCTTCTTTGGCAACAATGAGATGTGTCTCCAACTCATGCATCCTTTCTAGGCTCGTATTTGCAATATGAAGTTGTCTCTCCATTTCCTGCAATTTGTCAGAAAGCAACTGATTCTCTTCCTTCATGGAATTCAACTGCTCTCGAAGTATGATGCTCTTCCTTCCATCCTCATACAATTCTCTCACCATATCCATCATGATGAACAAGTGTTGCTTCATGTCTTCATCAAAGAATCTTGTGATGAAGGAAGAATTTGAGGACCCACTTGTGGAAGTAGTCATTATCAAAATGAACAAAAGAACTTCAAACAAGATTAACAAAAAGCTTATTCAAGCAACCTTTTGCAACAAACCTCTAGTGCTTCAAGGATTGCTTTGAGGTCCTTTGGGATAAGAAGAATGCCTTCAACCCTTCTTCTTTCTTGTCCTCTCCTGGACTTAGCTATCAGTAGCTTTCCCTTCACCTCTGCAAACTCAAACAATAGTCAGTTTACAAACATCAAACAATCAATCCTCGATTGTTTAAACACCTTTCAAGTTAAGCAAGCGAATAGATTGCTCTGTCAATCAAACATTTTGATCTGATACCACTTGCATCATGATACATCCTGCTTCATGATACAACCTGCTCTGGTATAACTTACTCTGATATAACCAACTCTGATACCACCTTCTTTGAAGGTGGGGTTAATCAACTTGATGCTTTGATACCACCTGATCTGAAATGGGGCACTAAAGGCTTCTTGTCAGCTTACAAGAACCTCTCCCAGTCCAAAGCTTAAACAATTTCCAAGATCTATGCTTATGATTGATAATTTGTGGAAATAAGCACTTGAAATAGGTGTATGCTTGTGTTTGCCTTTAACTGCTTAATTGCCTTAAGTTTATTTGCTTAAACTGATATATAAACACACATAACAGTAAAATGAAGCAAATAAACAACACATAAGACAACAATATAATATGGAATTCACCCTGATATTTTGGGCTATGTCTCCTTGAGCTCTAATCAACTCGACTAGGCTTTTTGGGATTATGGCTTAAATTATTTTACAAGTGCTACACTTAACTCCATTGGTTTACAAATGAACCAATGAGCTTAGAATGCCATCTTACCCCTGGTTGTCCTTGTTCTGCAGACAGATCTAGGCTTCTCTGGACTAGATTCCTTCGATCAACGCTATGGGCTATCTTGAGCTCCTGGCTTGCACCAACTCCCTCAGAATTCTGTTAACTGTCTTTGGAATTCCTTCTTCTGTCTTCAACACACCTCGAACATCAGCAATAGCTTTATCATTTGATCTCTTTGCTATCCTCTGGCTTTCAGGCCTTAAGCTTCTCTGGCTCTCCGGCTTTGGCTCTCAGCTCTTTGTAAGGAGAATAACTGCCTCCAACCTCTGGTGGCTTCTCTCTGTTCTCCTCTCACTGGCTTAGATTATCACAATGTGTGAGCTCCCCCTTGAGTCTCTACACAACAATGGGATTTATCCCTGAGATGGCTCGAATTCCTCAAGTCCACAAGAATAACGCCTTCAGACCCCCTTGATAGTTACCAAAACCTCTTTGGTTCCCCAAAAACGCCTTCCTCTCTGCTGGCCCCTTCTGTTTGCCTCTTCACCTTGTCTTCTGTGTTCTAATTTGTGTTTTCATGACACATACAGTTACATCATTTTCTTATGGCAGGTAGCAATGATGTTTGAAATAGAAAACGGCTTGGAAAATGAAAGGATCGGCGGGCGAGGGCAAAACCCTTTCAATGGAGCTAAAATCCCCAAAACAAAGCATTTTACCAAATACACAAGAATATATGGCCAAACATAGAAAACTCGACTATGAACCTTAGCCGGATTTCAAAAGGAAACTACACTTGCATCTATAGAATCGTCAGGTCTGTGCACATCGCAAATCGCGTGTCGCATGGTCTATTGTTCCCCTTTGCTCTATTGCGCTCCGATATTCGATCTATGATCACTCCGATCGGCGCTACCGGCTATTGGCACATCACCCATCACTTATTGGCATATCGCATATCGCATGGTCTAAAGACCTGAGGTCCATTCCTTTTCCGTTGGAGTATTGCGATGCGATATATCGGTAATCGCAAATCGCAATCCCTTATGGCCCAAGGTCCATTCCTTTGAACTTGACTCATTGCGATGTGACTTAATCTGGTCCGTCGATTTGCCTTTTAATCTGACGGTTCGCACTAAACCCGAAACATCAAGCAATCCACTCAATCTCCACCATTGATCTACGATCTCCAATCCAACGGCTGACAACCATTTCGGGTGGCCCACTTGCACGGAGATTACTTGCCCGAAAAAGCGGTTTTCTCTCTCCTGCAACGCGCTATGTGTCGGTTGGTGTATGGAATCAGATGAAGCCCTTCCAATACCACTTACCGCCTAATGCCTGTTCGAAATACCGTTTACCACGAAACTTAATTCCTTCGCTGTTTTGTTCAACAATCCTTTGGGTCTGCTTCATCGCATTTCTCTTAAGGCCACAGTCCAAACACGCCACTAGCTTTTCTTTGATGCGATAACAATGGATGACCGCTCCATTGTTTTGTTCCCATCTGTTGATCTTTTAGATCCAACGGTCCTTGAGCATTAGCGCTACATTTCTTTGACGGGCTTACGTTTCAACGTGGTTTCCTTGTCATACTTCGATTTAAAACATTATCAAAGACTTGGAAGGTTTATTCAAGATCCATTTTGGATCACATACACCATATAAAGTCATTATTACTTTATTTATGGAACTAAAAATACCTAAAAGAGAAATACTTGAAATGAAAAGTTGAAATTGAAAAGCAAGAAATAAAATGTGAGCAAGGTTAGTGATACTTTACAAAGGATGCCCCATCGACATCAGATGTTTCCTATGAAGAATAGTTTAAGCATTTGCCCATTTGCAGGCAAATCAAGTGGCTCTCTTTCAAGTATGCTAAGATGAAATGAATTTCTTGGCTTTTCCCTTCTTTTATCCCAAAGAAGCACCATATCACCTTTTTGAAATGATCATTGCCTAGAAAATTTGTCAAAATCCCTCTTAACCTTAGCCGGTTTTTTGCAACTCAATCAAATGCATTTCTTCTGCTTTCATCTAATTCCACAATTTGATCAATTCTACTTTGAACCACATCCTTCTCTATGGTAAAATTCTGAAGCAACTGATGCATAGGGCATTTCAAATGCATTGGTAGAGTAACATCAAGGCCATATACCAGCTCAAAAGAAGTTTTCCCCATGTAACTCTTCTTCATAATCCTATCTGCCCACAATGCATACTTTCTTTTACTATTCCATGCGTTCTTGTTATCTCCTACTACCTTTTCAATGATGGTCATTAATTTCTTATTGCTAGATTCCGCAAGACCATTTCCTTGGGGATAGTAATTTGAAGAATGGGATAATAAAATGCCATACCTAAAGTGAAAAGATGAAAATTCTACTAAGCTAAAGGCTTTGACATTATGGTTGTGGTTTTTGCAGGTACTGCAAACTTTGTTATAATTTTGTCTTCTAAGAAATCCACCACGACCTTTTCAGTAACATGCTTTGTAGGAATGACTTCCACCCATTTTGTGAAATAATATGTTGTAGTCAGTATCCAAGTGTAGCCATTACTTGAATTCTCTTTCAATTGTCTAGTAAATTCAAGACCACAGTGCTGGAAAGGAGCTTCTACCCCCATTGGCTATAAAGGTAAGGTGGCAAATTTTTGTCTCTAGTGAATAATTGATAAGGTTGACAACCCCTGACATATTTGTGAACATCTGCAAAGATAGTAGGCCAATAGTAACTAGCTTTAAGGATCTTGTGGGCTATTGTTTTTGTTGTATAGTGACCCCCACAAAATCTTGCATGGAATTATGTTATAAGCTTCTTGGCCTCTACTTCATCAACACATATAAGGATGGCGTTGTATGGATTCCTCCAACCCAATCTGTTGTGGATGATGCAATATTTAGAAGCCCTTAATCCTAATGCCCTCCTTTTATGACCAATTAGATGACTTGGGTAAGTGAGGTTTTGTAAATAAATGATGATGTCCCCATACCAATCCAATTGTTCCAACCTTTGAAGTTCTCTAGAAATTGATAGTCCTGTCACCGCTCAAACCTGCAGGGGACCTAAGGGGGGATCCCTAAAGGGAAAATGCTAGGTCAAGGGCAACAAATGGAGACTTAGCCCACTATCACCTCAGCTTAGGCTCCCTTCTATTTATGGACCTTCACCAATGGGAGGAGACCTGGTATGTATGAAGTCACCAATGAAGGATAAGTCAATGGATATGAGTGACTCAAATGAACCCTTTCCTAGAAGAATTTGAAAGATGGAACTTGCTTGCTCTCTAAGCAAGGTACTATGTATTCTAGGGAGAGGAGGAAAGGATTTGAGGGTTAGGTTTATGGGATAAGACTTATGAAGGAGTTCCCCAATCCCTAAAATCCTTTGTTAGAATTGGTATCCTGGATGGTTCTTGAAGAATGGTTTTTCAAAGGAATGGGACCACACAGGGCAAGGTGGACCCAATCTAGGGTATGAGGAAAGAATGTAGCAACCAATGATATTCGTACCCTAGACAAGGTGGGGAAAGGATCAAAGCAAGTTTTTCAATCAAAGATGTTGTTTTGACCCTATGAGGCACTAGCCTTGGGGATGGAAGGGCAAGTTTTGATCCCGGAGCTAGGGTTTGGCTTTTCTCCCAACTCCACTTGTTAGAGTCGGTCTAGTAGCCCTCCATCAGCGATCAAAGCTCTTTGCATTTGCATAGGTAGGTGTTTCATCAGTGTCATTTTTTGCATCCCATTAGGCATGCCATAACCCTGATGGACGAGCTGGTGTCTTTTTCCCCCTCTTGGCATTGCTGGATCAAAGTCATTTCAGTCATTAAACTCTTTCAAGATTGTCTTGTCTTGTCTTGAGGTCAAATTCCTAGGTCTAGGGGTTTGGTCAGTTTGCCTTCAAGGTAAGTCTCTGAAGGCAATAAATTTCAGCAAGCTAGGGATCACTCAAAAGTGATCTTCGCAATTTCTATCTTGTACAGTTAATTTTCACCTTGGATTTAAAAACTCTGTTTTTAAAGCCAAGGTCATTTTTCAAATTTTTGTAAAAAGTGATGAAATTTCAAAAAACTTCCAAGGACAACATGTAACCCTGGCTCCCTTGCCAAGATCCCTCAGATGATATCCCTGCAAAAAGAATCGAGCAAAAGCATTAAATGAGTCAATTTCAGGACAAACGAAACCAAAAAAGTCAAGTTTTTAAAGTGTCAAAGGAAAAACATTATAAAGTGGGTTTGGGCATGAAATTATTTCAAATCAAAGTTATAAAAGCCCAATCTCCCTCCATTTACCATTATTGTGCATCCAAGTCTCTTGCAAGAGAGATTGCGCGAGTGATTGAGTGAAAGTTTGAGTGAATTTGGGAGCTGGACAGGCGTGCGACCCGTCAGAGGCACGCGACCCGTCAGCGCCCTCCTTTTGAAATCGACTGCAAATTCACCCAAGGAGCTATCAAATCGCTGATTTGCCTGAGGGTTTTATGCTGTTTGAAAGGTATTCCCCTTGTAATCATTTTTCCCATTCCCTTTTCTTTTCCTTGATATTCCATGTAAATTTCCCTTGCTAAATTGTAAAGAAAACATAAACCCTACCCCTCTTCCCTAAAATATAAAAACTCAAGCCCTAACCCTACCCCATGTAAACAAATGTATATCATGATGCATATGCAATGATTTTTGCAATGTTTTTCCCTTAAATCCCTGTTTTATATATTTATTCCCATTTTCCCTTTAGAAGTGCCCCTCCCCTAACATTCCCCTCATGTTCCTTGTCCCCTTGAAACAGAATATAAATCAGTATTTTACAGGCAGAAACAACAGTACATTTTGGCCACTTTGCTCCTTAAACAATGTCAGAAACTGAAACCTATGAGCAGAGTGATGACCAGGCATCAGCTTCAGAGATTGAGGTACAGAGGAGGCCTCATAAGGGTGGAAAGGGTGGTCATCACAGGAGAGAGGAGCCCACCTCTTTGCAGGCTTGTCCTATGGCAGTCTCATGTTTCCAGTACATGTCTTGCTATGAGTTTTGCGAGAAGATCTCTCGGATTCAGCATCACAGAGAGTTGGCTCGCCTATTTGTTTTACACTTGCATGATGGAAATGTCAACCTTGCCGGGGTGGACTTTATTTTGACACCCGAGGTGATTGCACAGGCTACAAGGATAACTAATGTCGAGTAGATATGGAATAAGCGCAAGGTGTTGGACAATGTTCAGTTTGAGCCTTTTGTTAGACCAACATTCATGAGACAATTGAAAGGTGTGTTTCCATTCAGATTTCTCAGGAGTGAGTATGCTCTCATGATGAGGCTCATCATGCTCTATTTTACCTGTGAGGGCAGATTTTCACAAATATATTCATACCATATCCACATATTGATGCACTTCACACGGGTAAGGATGATGAATATCCCTGTTTTCTTCTATCAGAACATTGAGAGGATGGTGTCCATAATGCAGAGGAAGAGCCCGACACAACAGTATAGGAGCCTTTACCATTATGGTTTGATTTAGCTTGTAGTATTACATCAGTTGGCTCAACGAGGCATCTCATGGGAGGAGTTCATCTCTCGTGAACTTTTCACATCATCACCCCTGCCACATCCTGAGGTTGTTCACGAGGATGGAGGACCATCTCAGCAGCATGACATCCCCGTCACTAAACATGTCAACTCCTCACCTTTGGTTACTTATCAGAGAGGCCAGAGGGCCTTATTTGCAGCAGCTCAGCGAGTACTTTCTCCACACCAGGTGGAAGGGGTCTCGCCTTCTTCATCAACACCGCGAGTGTTATCTCCACACCAGCTGGAAGGGGCCTTGCTTTCGACAGCAGCACAGGTATCAGAGAGGGGCAAGCAGCCCATGATTGAGGAGGGATTGTCAGGTGATCCAGAGATTGACATTATTAATCTTGATGCCTGTTCTCCTAGCTCAGAGCTTAAAGATATCATCCGAGAGCAAAGGACCGAGAATGAGTCGCTGCACACGAAATTGTAGATGGCAAAATGGATAATTAACTATTTAAAGCAGCGCAACAAACAGTTGGAGGATGAGCACAAGCTTTATAAGCTATAGAAGATTCGTGAAGACCGGGAATTGGCTCGTAGGAGACCCGGTGATTTGACACCCATAGATCGAGAATCTATGCTTATTTGGGACAATGCTCATTTGAAAAAGCTGTTGGCTAAGGCCAACCAAGATAAGAAATTGCTGAGAAACATGAAGAACCATTATTGGGCGAGAATGCACGTGTGCAAGGCAAAAATGAAGATGTTCCAAAGGCGGTTGGCAAAGGCACAAAAAACGAGAAAGAGGCCCGATCCCCTCCATATCTTGGCCGAGGCTTCACTCAAGGACCAAGGCACTAAATATCCTAGCCACAGCACAAATCCCAAGAAATTTTGAGCATTTTGGGTAAATTTTGGTTTTTTCAAGCAATTTACAGGTTT
>APFE030112425.1:28472-69463 GCA_000404065.3 Pinus taeda
ACTCACAGACCTTTCCAACAAGCCTACTCTTGCTTCATTTGGACACCTGGAAGTGCCCCAAAAGTGGTCCCAAAGGCGCGCAACTCGTCAGGCAGAGGCGCGCGACCCGTCAGGCAAATTTCTTCAAATTTCACTGTACGGCTCAGAAAAACGCAGTTTGACCCTGTTTGACTTTTTGGGGTGGATTATTATCCTATGTGATGTAATTAATGTATTTTTATGACACTTTTACTCTTATGTACCTCTTTTAGAAGATTCATTCATAAATAGCAAACATTTAATGAATGGATTGGTTTCCTAGTTTATAGAGGCAAGTTGTTTTGACTGCCTAGTTGTTAGTGCTAAGTTTAGAAGTGGTTGAAATAGCTCCTAGAAGGATGAGCTCGACCCCTAGAGTTAGGGAAAGAGGTTAGATCATCTATATTATGTACTTTCATACTCATTTTCATGGTTCGACTCTTGAGGGAGAAGTTATCATTGTATTATTTCACTGTATCTCTGCAATTTTTGGCTAAGGAAGACCAGGGTTTTGCAGTCCTCTTTGGGATTCTTGTGGACTCATGTGTTGATGGTGTGTTTCTCAATGTTCTTGTAAGCTTTGTTATGTGATTCATTTCCTTTCTTTTCTTCTGCACATTAAACAAATGAAGTTTTAAAGTAAGAATTCATGCTTCCCATGCTCTGCTTTTAAGTTTGTTTAATTTCAATGTTTTCTACTGTCTAAAGAGAATTCAAAGTTATTGTTTGCTCTCTTTAGATCTCTCACCTGTCATTCCTAATCATCCACCTCAATCAAAGGCAGGCATCAATATTGTCTCCTACCTCGCCCCAAAAACCCCTTGCAGAAACTGTGTCCAATCCTCGCACCCAAAATTGCCATCCCCTCAATTTGCCACCAAAAACCCTAAAAAAACCCAAATCAACCCTTTGATCAGTTTACTAGCCTAAAATCAGTGTTACCCTATTGGTCATCTCATCCATTGAAGATTTTATTGAGATTGACCGGAGAGAGCCTTCTCCTGCCCCGTAGGGCTAGCTACGAGGCTAAATGGTTTGATGTTGCCTTGAGGTTTTCCTTTTTCAGCCTGAGGTGAAATTTCAAGCGCTAACACCACTGTCATAGTGTCTTCAAAATTGGAGGAGGGCTATAGGAAAGGCCAACACAGGAGACCCTAGGAGATCAAATTTTTTTGATTGCTAGATTGTCGGGAAATTGATGCCCTAGGTACCCCAATGTGGCTAGACCTTGGAGGAGGTGAAAGAATATGGTTTTTAGTGACCACCCTTGGTAGATTAGTGCTTTAATCTTTGGGAGAATGGAGTCTATGTTGAGTATGAGTAGGATTTCTTAGTTCCCAGTCAAGGAGGCCTCAAGATCACTTCACTAGTCTTCTAGGTCAAGAGGAAGCAACCTTGCAGCTTTTATACTTATTAAGGTCAAAATATTTGATAGAATTACCCCTAGGAGATTTCACTCACATTACGTGGCCCATACATTGACAAATGCTATAATAGAGACAAATTCCACAAATTTAAGCAGTAAATGCATGCAGCGATTAGCCCTAAAACAACAAAAATCCCAGTCTGACGTATATGACAAAATTAAACAAGAATAACATTAAAAAGCACATACTTGTAATAGAGTATATCCAACCATTAACAATTGACAATAGAGAAGCTCCAGGAGAAGATAGACCAATATCCACACATCAAAACTCATCCATAAATCTCCAACTAATCCTCTAGAAAAAGTGTGAAAATATCAAGAGAGATAAGAGTTCCAAACCAAAGTGATGATGAACAAATGAGCTCATCTCACTTGTATTTATACACAACTTAGGAGTTGGAATTAGCCTCCTTAGCCTACATAAGCCCCAAAAATAAAATGATGTTCTAATAATTCAACTTTTGGTGACAAGCCCACCAAATTAGCTCATAAATGAAAAGTAAGCCTCTCAATAGGTCAAATAATAATCTATTCCTGTCATAGGGCCCTCTAAGAGGCCTAATGAGGTCCATGGGTGCCACAATGAAGAATAGGACCCTCAAAAGTAGTGGACAAAGGATTAGCCCCTTGTAATAACTTGTGGTACCCCAAATGACATGTGGTGGCACCAATGTTTTTAAAACCGGAATCGGTGACCGGACCGGTCCACCTAATGAACCGGTTTACCGACCGGAACCGGTCTAACCAGGACTGGTTTGGTCTAAACGAACCAGTTTTAGAAAAATACATTAAATAATTATTTTTTAATGAAAAAAAACTATTTTTAAGATTTAAAACCATGATTCCAAGCCAATAGAGACAAAATATGCAAAGATTGCTCATTTATATATCAAACCCTAAGTGACTTTTAGATCCAAACCCTAACTATCAATTCTAGGGTTTTACATTCAAATCTAAACTTGCTAGGGTTTCCAATTTCTCCCTAGACTCTCTACACATTAATAAGCTTAAATTATAGGATTAGGGTTTCTGAACTAGGGTTTACAAGAACTTAGATGTCACAAACCCTAGAACCAAAAAATGTTTTTTGTCTTTTGCAGAACCCTAATCTAATATGGATTAGATCTTGTAAGAACATAAATAATTATATGTTCCTTAAAGTCAAGGACCACATATCTTAGTTCTTCATGATCACTGGGAGCTGCTGCAATGCTTTGAAGCTTTCTCCTTGATTACATTGTCCAAGATATTTTTACTTCCTTAGCTGCCATGATCTTCCTATAAGGTGTAGATCCTCTTCTGTCTGACTTCTTCTAACACTGTTTTCAACAACAAAACTGCTTCCTCCAAGGATTCCTTTTAATGAGATTTCAAAGAATGATGGGCAATGCTATTGTTCTTCTATTGCTACAGGATCTCAGAAAGATTTTTCTCACAGGCTGGTGCAAGATGCTTGATGCTTCTTCTATCATTGATTGTAGCTTCCAAGGAGGTAAGATTACAAGATTACTTCTGGCAGGAGCTGCTACAAACTTCCTTTTTACTGCTTATTACAGTAGATCTTGTTCTTGAGAATCCTGTAGCTTTCTCTTGCAAGCTTGACCCTCAAATTAGGACTTCTACAAAACACAAAAACAGATCTAATCCTTCTTTAAAGGGTGAATAATGACATGACTAGTGTTATGGAGAGGCTGCTACAGGCCTGATATAAAATTCTGAGTATGACCCTATTATTAGGGCTCCACCAATCACGCTAATCAAACCCAATATACTCGATAAAGTAGAGGTTCTCTTCTATCTTTCAAGGTCGGCTTTTATATCACTGTATGGCTCATCCTTCTTATATATATATGCTCAAGACTTTTGTCCTTTTCCACAGGAATCTTGGCTTCTTCAAATATGGTGGCTTTTTGAAATATGGTGAGTGATGCTTCATAATAGACCTTCCAGCTAGGCTTATAAGGACTCTAAACAACTCAACTTTAGTCTCTTTCTTGAGAAGGGTCTTCACTGGAGATTGGGACTGCTATTAGTTCACAAAAGACATCTCAAAAATGTGATTCGGTCATCTCTATAATGATGCACAGAACTTGAATTTCAGACCTTCTGAGGTGACACCAAAATTTGGATGGTGATGTCAGACCTAATGTGAACACAGATCTTTGCTTTCTCTTTCAAAGGATTCGGCCTAGTCTAGGCTTGTAGCCTAGCACTTCGGATCGCACAACCAGTGCTTCAAATTCCTTTGCTTTCCTATTTCAGAGCTACAATTTAACCATAGGGAATGTGTCTTACAAATATGCCTAGAATGTTTAATTCTTCATTTGAATTTTCCTTCTTTGAGATTCAGAACAAGACAACACAACATCTGAGTTCAATTTTGCAAGAGGGAAGACAGATTTTGCAAGAGGGAAGTGGGCATGCCTAAAACCGGCCGGTTTAGGACGGAACCGGTCGGTTTTTCACCGGTTAGGGCAAAAACTGGGCGAAGGGGGCTTTCCAACTGGGTTTTTTGGCCGGTTTAGACCGGCGGCCTTGCTAACCGGCCGGTTAGACCGGTAACCGGTTTTTTAAAACGGTTTTGAAAACACTGGGTGGCACACACCTATCCTCATGGGTCTCCAAACAAATCGAAGATGCTTGTGGATCTCTTGCAAGGGCTAGGATGATGGTGTAGGTGATGCCACATCATCGTGCAAGCCCTAGATCAGCTGCTAAGTGTATGGTGTAAGTCTTGGGCCAGCAGGGCATGATGGATCAGGTGCATCATCCTCGTCCAATAAGTGAACCACGAGAAATCTCTGAATGGTTGTGGGGATCCATGGAGTACAATCTACTACTGTGGAGGCCCATGGCTCTCAACGCTCACCCTACATGTGCCAATGTAGCCCTCTGGAGGACTAGGGCTCCATATAGGGAGACCAAACCTAAGATGGAAGCTATCTACAATCCTAGATAAGATCCAATGCGCCTCCTAGCCTTCTAGTACAACAAATCATTAGAGAAATCGAGTAGATGAATTTACCTAATGATGGACCACAGGTGGGGACTTCATAATGGCCTGCCCTTCCATAATAGGCTTCGGGATGTGTCAATGTCTCCTAAACTCCAAATGGGGTTAACCAATAATCCTATTAGGTGGTTTCTACTTCTAAAGGGGATAATACAGTCAAGGTACATCTTTGAAAAGATGGTGGCATGTGACAGATAGGTGAATGAAGTAGGGAATGAGAAGCGGCAACCTTGGGTCACATGCTGGGGTACAAGGATAGCTAATAAGAGGGAAACTCACACTTGGGTTTATAATGTTTAGGAGGGAGAAATCGTGGTACATGAGGTGCCCCAACCTTGATTTTTCTACCCTTCTTTTTATGCCTTTTTCCTTTTTATGATTTTCTTTGATTAATTGCTTGAGGCTCAAGGGGTTAGAGTATGATGTATAGGATGTAGCAATGAATTTTCCCTCTTAAGGTGGGGCGGTTCATCGCCTACCATGGGTTGGGACAATCATGGGTTCCTATATGATGAAGAAGGTTCATAGAACCTGTAGGAACCAAGGTGATGGCCATGATGATGTGATAGAGCTCATTTATTGGCTTTTTCCCATTTGCTAAATATATTTGTCTCGACCATGTTTTGCATTATGTGGTACATTTTCTTGTTGAATGGGGCCATGTATGCTTTTATCCTTTTTTTTAGTTGCATCAACCTCCGGGCTTCATTCTAGGCCATGACCCAAGGTGTGGGCAAGGGGAAGGGGCATGCTAACCCTATGTGGACCTAGTGGAGGGATGTGGACCCAGGTGGGAGAAGTGATGAGTAGGGTAATAATAAATGGAAAGAGGGTAATATAAACGGATAAGTGGGCAGGACCACGCAACCAAAAATGAGGTTTCCCATGAAATACCATCCCTAGAGCCAAATGGTCAGTAAAAGAGATCCCACAGGACTAGAATCAAAGGTTAATACCCAAAGGGGTCTAGGGGACAAAAGCACAGATCTAGCCCATTCTTTCCATCAAATCCCCCTATTAATCCATACCTCGAAGTGTCCATGATAAGCAAACTACAATACTCAATTTCCAAATGACAAGGCATACCTTTTAGGTTCAGGAGGCCCACCTTCAAACATTCGATCATGGCAGATGGGCGAGGGACCAAAGGGCTGGCTTAGGTAGCGGAGAAATGGCACAATGAGCTAGCTGGTGGCTGCAAGGGGTTGCTGATTGCTGACTGAGGACTATCTTGGAGAATTTTTTTCTCCTAGGGATATTACCCTCAAAATGGTGGGTAACAGGTCGTAATGAAGCATTTTGGCAAACCAATCCCAAGGCCTTTTCATTTCCATCAATGAGCATTTGAGCCAAGCCTTGACCCTTGATTAACTTGGTGGGTCTAATTTCTAAGTCATACTCTTGTATCTTCATGACCCACCTAGCCCTAACACCTAAGCAACTTGTTTGTGTCAAGATATCTTTCATTGCTGAATGTGGAACAAAAGCTATAATCTCTGAGTACTCCACAATGCACATACGCCCTAAAATGCTTAAGTGACTTTACTAATGCATAGGCTTGCTTTTCCATGATATGATATTTCAATTATGAACTATGTAATGCCTTGCTCATAAATGCAATTGGTTGCTCTTGATCGTCATCATTTTTCAGAAGTATGAATCCTGCAATGGTGTCTTTAGATGCAAAGGAAAACGCAAGGAAATCTTTGGAATAATTTGGACTTACTAACTCAAGAGCCTTTGCAATTGAACCATTAATTGGTAGTTTTTGGTACCATCGGAAGTGCTCTAGCCTTGAAAATTGGTGGAGAATTGGTGGAGAGGCTAAGGCATATGAGTTCTAAAGAACCCAAAAGCCATTTGGTGAAATTCCAACCGGATTGTATTTTATTAAAATAATTAATATTTTTAATGGAGTTCTTAAGTCTAAACTTAGGGAAATTAAAATATTAATGGGTATTAATCAAAATATGGGTGAGAATGATCTAGAAGGCAGATCAAGCCATGTTTTAATCTTAGCCATTGATTAGAGACTTAATCTCGGCCGTTGAAGACTCAACAACAAAAGTATAAAATGGAGGCTTGGGGTTCATTTGAAAACACACAGAGAGATTGAGGAAATTGATTTTCTGAGTTGAGAAGTTCTCAGAAGGAAAATTGATTGGGGAGATCTTGCAGCTGAGGGGTAGAGAGAATCCGAGAGAAGGACTTTCCGGAAAATACAGAACAGAGAGGCGGAGAGAGCTTGCAGAGAGGCAACATAGTAGCCAGGAGAGTTGACACAGTATGGTTGCCTGTCACATAGAATCCAGAACTGCCAGAACAACCAAAATTGTCGGGAACTGCCGAAACTACCAGGAACTGTCGGAACAGCTGAGAGGGATGACTTAGAGGGCAGAGAAGGTGACGTGGGGCTAATGCAGGGCCTACGTAGGGCCAACGCAGAAATAACGGGGTTAGCCAGTCTTGTGTTGGATCAATCGAAATTCTGCCAGGTGAAGTGAGGAAAAACTCACTTAGATTTTGCACCAGTATTTTCTCTGTAAAGGATTGCTAGATGATCATCCTAGATTGTATTCAGATATTTACTGCCAATAATAAGAATCCTCAGATCTGCTGCACCAGTTTTCCCACATTGGATTTTTCTGGGGACGATTGTCCAAAAACAAGTCTGTCAATGTGATTGTTCATATGCTGATGTTTCTCTTGCTGTTTAATTTTTAGTTCTAGTTGTTGAAGTCTGCAACTGAATTTATTTTGGTATTCACTGAAGTATTGATAAATAAATTATCATAAATAAGTAGGAGAATTCAATCAATTATTACAGCAAATTTTCACATGGTATCAGAGGAAGGTTTAGAGAAGATGGAAGCAAAGAAAAAGGGCATGGGGAACAGTAGGGATGAGAATATTTCCGAATTAGCTCCCAGGCTGGAAGAAGAGTTTGCTTTCCTATCAAGTTCTGCATTAGCCGAGGATTGATACATTGATAGCGGGGCTTCAACTCATATGACTGGAGAACGAGAACATTTATCGAGCTATCAAGAGGAACAAATTAACTTTCAAATCACAATGGATAACAAGACAAATTGCACCCCAGTAGGAAAAGGAACTGTTATATTCCAGACAACAACAGGAGATAGTCTTCGAGCCATGAATGTACTGCATGTGCCAGGTATGGGAATGAATTTGATTTCTGTCTCTCAATTAAAAGATAAGGGATATGATGTATACTTTATTGGTAATAGAGTATATGTCAAGCATCCAAGGTGGAAAAAGAGGGCCCAGATTGGAACTTGAAGCAACAGATTATACAAGGTGCAACTAGAGTCTCCTATGGCACTGATAAGTGGTAATGTCGATGGAGAAAAAGAATTAAATGAGTTGTGGAATAGGAGGATGGGACACTTGCATCATGGGGCGTTACAGATGCTCAAGGAAACTGTTACAAGGGTTCCAGTGCTTACTACCAAGCATGATGATACATGCAGAGGTTGCGTGCTAGGTAAGTATGCCAAAACAACATATTCCAGAAGAAACAATAGAGCTAAGAGTGTATTGGGTTTAATACACTCAGACATTTGCGGTCTGATGTCTACAAGGGCAATCAGTGGCGTCGAGTATTATGTTACCTTCATAGATGACCATTCCAGGAAAACTTGGATCTATTTTTTGAGAACTAAGGATGAGGTCTTTGATCGGTTTAAAGAGTTTAAGGCTCTAGTGGAAAACCTGACAGGAAGGAAGATGAAGATATTGTGCTCAGACAATGGCGCAGAATACACGGATAAGAACTTCACTAATTTTTGTGCAAGAGAAGGGATCCGAAGAGAATGGACAACGTCTTATAATCCAGAATAGAATGGAGTTGTAGAAAGGAAGAACAGAACTATTGTTGGAGCAACAAAGTTGATGCTATATGATTAGAATCTACCCAAGATTTTATGGGCCGAAGCATGCAACACGGCTATACACATTCAGAACAGGACTCCTCACACGCCTTTAGGAAAGAAGACACCAGAGGGATTTTTCATGGGAAAGAAGCCAAAAGTAAGTTACCTCAGGATATTAAGAGGTGTAGCTTATTGCCATATTCCAGAAGAGAAGCAGAGCAAGTTAGAGCAGACTACCAAAGTTGGGTATCTAGTAGGTTACATCGAGACTTCAAAGGCGTATTGGATCTACATTCTCAGCAGTAGAAAGATTGTAGTAAGGTGGGATGCGAAGTTCATGGAAGATAGAGCCTTTAGGAAATCTCGTGAGATGCCATTTGAAGAACAGTATGAGGATGCTCCTCTAGTCCTGCAACAGGGATTAGATCTAGCAGGAAGACAAGTATCTTGTTCAAGCACGTCAACCAATACTAGCATCTCCTCAAGAGAAGAGGAACCAAGAGTGTCACAACAGGTACAAGAAGAGGAACAGAAGAACTTCCCACCACCAGTGGAAGAACTAGCCGAGAAGTACGATAGACTCTGAGGGATGCAGAGGAATTTATTGGAGCTCCTAGAGCCGAGAAAAGGCAACATAGACAACCTGACAGGTACCAAGCATTGGTAGCTCAAGTTGAAGAGCCCTCTAGTTTTCAAGAAGCCGTACAACACCAGGTATGGGTGGATGCTATGGTAGAAAAGTACAGTTCTATCATGACAAATGGTGTCCGGGAAATTGTACTAAGACAAGAGAATAGATCAGTTGTAGGTTCGAGATGGATCTACAAGATCAAGTATGTTGTAGATGGCAGCGTAGATAAGTAGAAGGCTAGGTTTGTCGCAAAAGGATATGTGCAAAAGGAAGGAATAGACTATGAGGAAAAATTTTCCCCAGTAGCTTGATATACCTCTATTAGGTCCATTATATCCCTTGTAGCACAGATGGGATGGGAGATTCACCAAATGGATGTCAAGACAACGTTCTTGAATGGGGTTATAGAAGAAAAGGTATATATCAAACAACCAAAAGGTTTCGAAACACATGAAAAAAGAACTCATGTGTGCAGGTTGAAGAAAGCCTTGTACGGGCTAAAACAAGCACCCAGATCTTGGTATGGTCGAATTGACAACTACTTACAACAGTTGGGATTCATCAAGAGCGATGCTAATCCCAATCCTTATTATCTGCTGGTAGAAGGTGAGCCGTTGATTCTGGTATTGTATGTGGATGATCTATTTTTGACAGGATCATCCAGACTCATAGAGGATTGTAAGAAGAACCTGGAAACTGAGTTTGATATGAAGGATTTGGGGCTAATGCACTATTTTCTGAGATTGGAAGTTTGGTAGCAAGATGGTGAGATCTTCCTTGGCCAAGGAAGATATGCATCAGAAATTCTAAAAGGATTCAGAATGCAGGATTGTCGACCTATGGCTACGCCTATGATTACCAATTGGAAGAAAATAGATGCTTCAAGAGACAAGGAAGTGGACCCCACCTTATACAGACAACTCATTGGGTCACTTGTGTATCTAGTCAAAACCAGACTAGACTTGTGTTATGTTGTCAACACCCTTACTCAGTTCATGGTGGAACCAAAAAGGGCGCACTAGGCAACAACAAAGCACATTCTCAGTTATGTGCGTGGAATAGTAAATTTTGGATTAAGATACACCAAAGCAATGATATCGAATTGAGTGGATTCACTGATGCAGATTGGGCAAGAAGTTCAGTAGACAGGAAAAGTACCACTGGGTATTGCTTCGATATTGGATCTGGGATGATCTCCTGTGTAGTGAGAAGCAGAAGTCTGTAGCTTTGAGCTCTATTGAAGCTAAGTACATGGTAGCTAGCAAAGCAACATGTGAAACTATATGGATCAGGAAACTACTTGTAAATCTATTTAGGAGAAGGATGGAAGCGACAAGGACCTTTTGTGATAATCAAAGTTGTATCAAGCTCTATGAAAATCCAGTATTTCATGATCCCTCCAAACACATCGATATTCAGTGTCACTTTATCAGAGACTATGTTCAGTGTGGAGCGGTACAGTTGGAGTACACTCCCACAGGAAATCAGGTAGCAAACATACTTACTAAGGCTCTAGGAAAGCCAAGTTTGTTCAATTTCGGGAACAAATGGGTATGTTGGAAAATCCCTTTCAATAGAATGATGCAGCGTTTGAGAGGAAGCTGTAGTACAAATGCAGTAGTGGCAGTGGCAGTGTCATGGGCAGCAGTACAGTAACAGCAATAGCATAGTGTTGGTGGAAGCAACAGTGCAAAAAGGAGATGCTTCAGAAACAGAGCAGCATGAAGGTGGACATTGTTGCTAGAGCACTTTCCTCACTAAGAGAGAGTGTTAGTTTTTGGTAGCATCGGAAGTGCTCTAGCCTTGAAAATTGGTGGAGAGGTTAAGGTGCATGAGTTCTAAAGAACCCAGAAACCGTTTGGTGAAATTCCACCCAGATTGTATTTTATTAAAATAATTAATATTTTTAATGGAGTTCCTAAGTCTAAACTTAGTGAAATTAAAATATTAATGGGTATTACTAAAAATATGGTTGAGAATGATCTAGAAGGTGGATCAAGTCATGTTTTAATCTTAGCAGTTGATTAGAGACTCAATCTCGACCATTGAAGACTCAATAGGAAGAGTATAAAATGGAGGCTTGGGTTTCATTTGAAAACACACAGAGAGATTGAGGAAATCGATTTTCTGAGGTGAGAAGTTTCCAGGAGGAAAATCGATTAGGGAGATCTTCCAACTGAGAAGTAGAGAGAATCCGGGAGGACTTTCTGGAGAATACAAAACAGAGATGCGGAGAGAGCTTGTAGAGAGGTAATGCAGTAGCCGGGAGAGTTGACATAGAAAAGCTGCTTGTCACGTAGAACCCAGAATTGTCAAAATAATCTGAACTGTTGAAACTGTCGGGAACTGCTGGAATAACCGAGAGAGCTGATGCAGAGGGCAGAGAAGGTGACACAGGGCTGACACAGAGCCTGAAAGGCTGACACAGGGCCTACGCAGGACCAACGCGAAAATAGTTGGGGTTAGCCAGTTTTGTGCTGGATCAGTCAGAATTCTGCTGGGTGAAGTGAGGTAAAACTCACTCAGATTTTCTGCCAATATTTTCTCTGTAAAGGATTGCTAGATGAGCATCCTAGATTGTATTCAGATATTTATGGCCAATAATAAGAATCCTCAGATCTGCTACACCGGTTTTTCCACATTGGGTTTTTCTGGGGACGGTTGTCCAAAAACAAGTGTGTCAATGTGATTGTTCATGTGCTGATGTTTCTCTTGCCATTTAATTTTTAGTTCTAGTTTGTGAAGTCTGCGACTAAATTTATTTTGGTATTTACTGAAGTATTGATAAATAACTTATTATAAATATGTTAGGATATTCCGACACATAGGAATAGTTAAGTTCAACTTGGTCTAGTATAGAGTTAGGTTAGAGTTAGGTAAAGTGTGTTTCTTTACTATGTACTTTTGTAACTTACAATCCGACGGTCACAATATGTAGTGATCCGACGGTTCATTCTCTCCTCGGTATTATCGACACTTGATCTATGGATTAACACCTGATTGGTCCATGATCTCTATTTAAAGAGCATGGAGGGTCATTTGTAGGTTAACTGTTCATGAGAGAAGCTTATGTAAAATTTCATTCTTTTATTAATAAATTACTTGAAGTGGCCGTGTTGGCTCAGGCCGTGGACTGTTTCCCTCTTTGAGGTTTTTAACCATGTCAAAAATACTGGTGTATTGATCTGTGATCTGTTTGTGAGCGGTGTCCTTTGGTGTTCTGTCTGAGGAACTTACCCTGTAAATTCCTACAATATGATTGTTTAATGATTAATGCTTCCCGCCAACATTTAAATTCCCTAATGAGACGCGCTAAAAATAGTTATCTAATGTCTAAATTCCCTAATGAGATGCACCAAAAATGGTTATCTTCCCATTTAACCATTCACCTTCCCATTTTAAAATTTATGCATCACTCTACATACATTCCTTTTGCTATTGCATTTCTTACCAGTGCAGGGTCAGTCCCAAATTTTGCAAGCACACCATCAATATCCTCCTACACCAGTGATCATTGCAATATGGTGATTCGATTCCCTAGCTTCTAATTTGCAATCAGAAATGTCATCCCACAAAGGAAAATCAAAGTTGGTTGTAGAAAGCCCTACATTTCCCCTATTGTAAACCTTGATGAATTTCCCCTAGTGGACACACGGTATAAGATATTAGAGACCCAATGTGAGTTCGATTTGTATGAACATTGAGAATTTGGGGATCTTTCTCACCTCAATTCATTTTTTCCCAAACTCATGCTTTACCATAATTTGTTACATGGTGTCATCCCAGATATCTCCGTATCCATAGGGTTGTAATTTCCAAAATAATGAAACTCTATTTGCAATTACACCTAAAGTTATCTTCCAAGCACTCTAGATTGATCCTTAAACTCCCTTGTATACTTTTTCCACTGATTCACTCATGGAGATATATCAAAAACTCACTTTCCCTCAACAAGCCCATATTTTTTAGTCCTTTTTTCCTAAGAATTTTGAGTTACCTAGAACTAATCCCCCATATTCTTCTTCTATATTTCCTGAAATGTCAAGGAAAGTTATTTCTATGTTCAATTGCTTATTAGGTTATCCTACAGATCAATGGGTAGATGAAGTAATATTAGGATTTCTTTCAGTGTTCTCTACTGGTTAGAAGCCCTGAATGATTTTTAATTACAATGAGTTTCTATCAGATGCTATTCATGATCAGTTTTGATGTTTTTGCTGAAGTTCCATTTAAACACTAGCTGGTTCTTATATATTTGTTGTTATTTCATCAAGAAGATAGATTCAAGTTTCAATTACATAAGTTGGATGCACAAGGAGTACCATGATCATTCATTTACTGGGATTCCTTAGTGAGGAAGAATTCAGAAGAACACTCCTTTAGTAATTTTGTAGATCAGTTCTTGCATGTGCCCTTATGTCTTCTTAGCAGTGATGTTATACCAAGAATTTCAACAAAAATAAAGAGAGTTTTACATAATATTGAGAAATCCAAGGTTAGAGATTGGTATCTTTTCTAGAACTATACATAAATTATAATATGTGGATGTTAAATCCCTCCTTATAGGTTGCCAGTTTTTACCAATAATAATATTTGCCTTAGAATACATCAAGAAAATGATGAATATGGATGACTTACATTTTGTGTCAAGAAAGCAGAAGGCATAGTTTAAGATGAAGGCATAGGTTGACCCTTTCACAGTTAATACTAGAGTAACAACAAAGGAGGAAGATGTTTTACTTAATCAAATGAAATTAAAATTGAGTTTCACATGGTCTCATGATCCTTTAGGGATAATTTTTAAAATTAAGAGTGGAGTAAAGGACCACACTTTATGTATATACACCTAGACCAGAAATAGAGCAATATGCAAACCAAGATGAGTGGATAGAGAATACACTACAGGAAGCTGAAGAATAGATTAGGAGTCAGACATCCCTACAAACTCCTATCTCAAAAGAAAAATAAACTAAAAGGTCAAGGGAAAGTATGTCTCCTATAGACTTAGAATCTCAAGTTAAAGACTTTCTAGTTTTCAAGAGAACAAAGAAAACAAGCACTCAAGAGGAATCCTCAGAAGAAAATGGCTCACATGAGAAAACTACAGTTGTTCTAATTGGTTTTCCCACTACTTATTTTTCACATATTGAAGAAACAACAAAGCCTCCTGAGGCCTTTGCTTCTCAAATTGCAACACAACAAAATATTTTTTCCAGGTACAAAGATATTAAGAGGAAAAATGAAGCATTGAAGGTCACAATTTATTCATAATTATTCAAGAAGACTTCTACTACCCATTGCAGACTGTTGTTTGCACTTGACAGAGAGAAGGAGTAGTTCCAATCATCTTTCATGCAACCTGTAGTTTCAGCCCCTAAAAGTACATAATATTACAAAACATATGTATTTTCTTTTGACACTAAGAAGATTCATGCAATTGATCAGATTGACTTGCATAAACAAGTCGGTGAGATGATATATTCAACATTAACAAGTTCAACCATGGAAGCCTCCAAACTACAAGCCTCTTTGAAAAATATTCATTCACAACTAAAGATGGAAATAATGTCATCCTTGGCTAGAGACACCAGAACTATAGATCTTGAAGATTTGGTGATTAAGCTAGGATATTATCCTAGTGACATTAAAGTAGATGAGGAAATGATAAAAAACAAAAATGTTGATATTCAAGTCTTGAGAAAGTAGCTCAAGTTTCCAACTACAGAGCTTTCATAGGCCAAAGAAGTTACTCAGTTGTAATTAGAGAAATAAAATTTGTTCAAGTTGTTATTTGAGCAAAATGTTCAAATTTAGAAGATGGAGATAAATATGGAGATACTTTTGAAAGAAAAGGAACAGTGAGCAAACACAGATGTTATCACTCCTCTAGATCTCCAAGGCTAAGGAAGAGTCCATCTGATGTAACCACAGACCAATCTTTTGACTTGGTAGCTATCCCTACCAAGCCGAAGAGGGTTCTCTCCAAAGGATCACAGCTAAGAGGGCTGGATGGATTAGGGTTTTGGGCTAGATATAGTAGCTCACGATTTTAATTTGATTTGATTGGGGTTGTTGGAATAGGATTAGGTAAAAAAGACTAGGTTAGGGAAAATGAGGGTATGATTGCAGACATCTGATGGAGCAAGGTAGGTAGGTAGGCACTCAAACACTTTAATGTTATCAATTGAGATGGATAAGACTAGTGAGGTGCTAGAAATAGCAAGACAAGCATGTATTCTTTCTAAACTAAAGAATTGGACAAATTATGAATATTTCCCCAAAACAGAGCATATAAGATGTATTATGTTCATCAACTTGAAAATCAACATATCATAGAAATGAAGTGAAATATGGGAGTACAAAACATTCAAGAATATGCAACATAAGAAGAAAATAAGTCAAAATTCTATACCACAAGTATTCCATCAAAATAGCTGCAACTAATTCATTAAATTATCCCAAACACTAATTACACCAATGTCTATGATCAATAGTCAAACATCCAACTAATTGCAACCTTTCTCTATGGCAAAGAAAGGGACTAAATAGACATGAAAACCATTTCCCCTCATCCTCAAGGGTCGAATCCATTAGGTGAGGAAGATATTACACAAAAATCTGAACTGATAACTAACTTGTAGGATGCTCCAAATGACTTATTCCTATCTTAAGTGAACTGATTCATTACACTTCATCTACTTGATTTACCTAATGCATTTACCCTAGGTAATAGTAAAAACATGATAATTACATCCAATTTGATCATTTACATAGGTAAAATCATTATTTGCCAAGGTGAAAATCAAAACATGAGAGAAACTCAGAAAATTGGAGAAGACTATCAAACGTGCCCTCTCTTTGTCAAACACCCCCTTTCTTTGTCAAACATGCCCTCCAAGTCCAGGACTGCGTTTGGGTGCCTTCCTAGTGTCCAAATTTGTTCCAACATGGCTTGTTGGAAAGCCCTTCAAGTATAATTTCTAGACATGTCTTTAGTTTTCAGTTTGGAGCTCATTTTCCTTATAAAAAACTCAATCTCCCAAGACTGGTAAACGTGCAGCGCCCAAGCCAGAAATGAGGCAGAAAGGTGATTTTTTAGTGGTTTTTGACCTTGGCACCTATTCCTCCGGCTGGTCACTGTATTCTCCATATGCCTCATCAAGTAAGGCCTTAGCCTTTTTAACCTCTCTCTTTTCTTTGATGAGCTGAATCTCCATGAGCTCATGTTTGACCTCAAACTGCCTGTTCTCTTGCTCATAGTATGAAATAAGTATTTGTCTCTTTGCAAGTTGAGCTGGAGCTCTCCTATGAGTGAATTCTTTTCCTTGATGATAATGGCTTTGTTCTCACTGTCATCATTTTCACTTAGGTCAACTAAGTGAGAATCCTACTCTGTCTCATGGAGGTCCTCCTCCTCCTACTGGATCTCTGCCTCTGTCACCTTTTCCTTACCCTTCTGTACCTACTTTGCTAATGAATAAGGCAAGGCCCCTCCCACAATATGTGGGGAAAACACTTTCATACACCCTCTGTGATAGGTATGTGTCAAGGTACCTAAACCAACCCTTTTGGGCTGGCTGCTCTCACGATGCTCAATGTGTTCTTGCTCACTACCTTCATCTATGCCAGGTGAATGAATAGGCTCATGAAATGGTGATCATGGAGGTGATGGTGTGGCTAAATCATGAGAATAAGATGAATGATGTATGGGCTGAGGTGGAGGAATGGAGGTGGGTGGATGAGATGATGAAGGTGCTTCTTCACCATGTTGAATAGGTGGGATAGTGAAAATATCATTGGCTATAAAGGTGTCCCATGCAATGTTAAGATGATCAAGGTAATGGAGGACAATCATCTTGATGAGGGAGTGGTGAAAGATACTTTGAATTTTGTGATCATAATATTTATTTTGTGCAATGAATGACATCTTGTCAATGCTCTGTAAAGATAATAGGGCATATTGAGCATTCTCACTCTTGTGAAATGCATGAGTAGCTGGATATGTTAGGAATAAAGCCTAGAAAACCTACCCTCACAAGTGAAGCACTTCATTATGATTTTAATCATGGGAACATATCTGTCTAGGAGGTAAGAGAAAGTAAAAATCCTCTTTCTTTCATTCTTTTACCTTGGTTTAAGATATGGTTCATAATAGAAATGATCCAGTTCTCCTTGTTTAACTATTTTTCCCTAATATTTGGGATCCCAGAGGCAGCTGATATGATAATAGGAGATACAGTGAAGGTGACACCAGTAAGGGTTACCTGGTTGTCATGGAGTTTGGTGATAAATAATTTGGTCAACACAGGATGATGTTAGATCCTTTGTTCTTTCTCACAAAACTCAAAACAACCCACATTATTAAAGCCTATCACAGTGATGGGAGATGCCATGAGTTCTCTGGTATTGGTTGGCTCATGTCTAATGATTCTCCCTCCTTTCTTAGATAACCTCCTCTCTTGTATTTCTTCCTCACTATGGCTTCTATTCTCTTCTTCTGCCATGAGTTATTGGAGTCAAACCCTAGGGATATGATGAAATGGAATGTAGGTGTAGAGAGTATGGAATGGTGTGAGGAAATTGAGGAGATGGAAATGCAGATGTGTGATATGAGGGAGGTGACAAAGGGTAGTTTTGAAATGTAGGAATGGTAGTGGGAAGCTAGGAAATGGAATTTAGGAATGGATTATGTTACTAGGGTTTTGAATTTAGTAGGACACCAAAACACAATGAAACATCATATAAATCAACTATGGAGGAGAGGAGTGATATGATTTCAATCTACTTATTTGATGGAGCATGTTGGTGACACATTTTGAAGCTTGGAGATGATGTAGTGCTCTTTGGGCAATCTCTGGATGTTTTCGAGCAAACACACAACGATCTAGTCAAAAGCACCCTCTCTTAATAGGTGCACAATGCCCTTAGGAAACACTCAACGTTTTGAGGCAAATGCCCAACACTGGTTCAGAACGTGCCCTCCAGTTTCAAAACGCGCCTTCTACCCCTGTTTTGCCCAATTTCTCAAAAATTCCCTTTTGCTAAGGATTCTTTAAGAGTGTCAGAGTGTAAATGAATGTTGAATTGATGACTGTGAGGGCTTTTATATTTGAATGGGTTTAATTTATGCTTTGAAAACCCATTTTCTAATGTTTCATGTCACTTTTCAAATTTTCACACTAATGCTCTTTCACTTCTAACTTTTTGTCTATAGGTGGATGATGCTAAGATTTTTGCAATGGAATTGAGTAAACAGCTAAAATGGTGACTTATTACATATGATAAACATAAAATTACATAAATAAAATAAAAAATATTACATCTCTCTTTTGAAATAAAGATACAAACTTGAGTGAAATTCTTGCTTAAAATCAAACTTAGAACTTCAGCAACCATGGTTACATACTTGTAAACCCTTATTTGACTGAAAAAGGGATATTGTTTTCTTTACTGTCATACTTTGTTGGCCTTATACAGTGAGATGGTGCTTTATTGGACCTTGGGAAAATGAAACCTAGGTGACCTAATGGAACCTTGAATGACTGGTCTTCTGGTGGACTTGACTGACATAAAACATGATGAAACGAGCCTTTATAGTCAATGGATGCTCAACCTTGATAGGGGAGTGTGATTTTTGATTTTGGGCTACCATTAGTGAGTAAATTTTTACATGATGACCTAGGTGGAATGATAAAAATTTCAAATGGGACACTTATCTGATAGCCATCAACAAAGCCATGAATAGCCAAAAATTTGTCCAATCTTGGTCTTCCTTGGTATCACAAACCATAATCACTAGTGCCACGCAAATACCTGAAAACCTGCTTCACTGTTGTCTAATGCTCCTTTCCTGGTTTTGACATAAACCTGCTCAATACTCCCACTTCATGTGCAATATCTGGTCTAGTATAGACCATTGCATACATCAGGCTACCGATTGCACTTGCATATGGAAAACGGGACATGTCCTCCTCCTCTTGTTTTGTCTTGGGACAATGTTCAACATATAACTTTACACCTACAGGAAGAGGAACCTTCACTGATTTACTATCCTACATATTAAATCTCTACAATATTGTCTTGACATACTTTCTTTGGTTTAACTAGAGCTTCCTCTTTTCCTGATCTCTTTTAATTTCCATGCCCAAAATATAGTTTGCAGAACCAAGATATTTCATGTCGAATTTAGAGGACAATTGGGTCTTCAAATCATGGATAATTTCTTTGTCATTTCCAACTAACAACATATCATCCACATACAAGACCAGATAAATAAAATAGTCACCAATTAATTTAAAATACACATAATGATCTGCTTTGCTTTTGGTGAAGCCAAGTCCCCGTATAAATGTATCAAATTTATGATACCACATCCTTGGTGACTGTTTTAACCCATACAGATACTTCTTTAACTTGCATACTAGTTTTTTCTTACCCTTCACTGCAAAGCCTTTAGGTTGCTTCATGTATATCTCCTCTTCCATATCCTCGTGAAGAAATGTTGTCTTCACATCCATCTATTCTACCTCAAAATCAAAAGCAGTAGCAACAGATAAACATAATCTAATAGAAGCTACCTTGGCAACACGAGAAAAAATATCACCAAAATCAATTCCCGACACCTAGGAATAACCTTTTTCTATCAACCAAGCTTTGTATTTCTCCACCTTTCCTTCTGAATTTGTCTTCTTCTTGAACACCCATTTGCTACCAATGGGTTTCCTTCCAGCTGGCAACTCCACTAGATCTAATGCCTCATTTTTGTGCAAAGATGTCATTTCATCAACCATGGCCTCTTTTTAGAGTTTTCCATCCTCTAAATATACTTCTTCCTTCACAGTTCTGGGATCATCATCAGTAATAGATAAAGCAAAATTTGAACAGAAAGTAGATGGACTATACCTTTCTGGCTGCCTTCTTTCTCGAACTGATCTTCTCACACCCGGAGTTTTTGGCTCTCCATCTTTTGATTCCTCCTCTGCTGTAGAGTATGAATCTTCCTCCTTAAGCTCAAACTCTATCTTCTCAGCTTCCTTTGGTTAGAATTCATGTTTAATAACATCTTTCACCTCTCTGAACACCACATCTCAGTTGTACACAACCTTTCTTGTTACTGGGTTCCAAAGCTTATAACCCTTTAAACCATCCTTATACCCAATAAAGATGCACTTTTCATATTTACTATCCAACTTGGTTTGTTTCTCCATTGGAACATCTACATATGCATCACATCCAAATACCCTTAGATGTGAAAGAGAGGGTTTCTTACCAGTCCATACCTCTTGTGGAGTCTTATCCTCCAACACTGATAAAGGTGACTTGTTGACCGGCTAACATGTAGTATCCACCGCCTCTGCACAGAATTCCTGTCCTAACCCGACACCACTTAGCATGCTTCTTGCCCTTTCCATCAACGTCTTGTTCATTCTTTTTGCAATTCCATTTTGCTAAGGTGTATATGGAGTAGTCTTCTACTGTGATATACCATACTTCTTACAGAATTCTTCAAATTCCTTGTTGCAAAACTTTCCACCATTATCTGTCCTCAACACCTTTATCTTCTTCTCTATCTGGTTTTCCACCAGAGACTTAAATTCTTTAAACCTATCAAAGACTTCAGATTTCTTCTTAAGGAAATATATCCATGTACTCCTTGAGAAGTCATCTATAAATTATACATAGTACATAGACTTACCCAGTGATGGAACCTTCACAGGTCCAAACACATCACTATGCACAAGTTCTAGTATTTGTTTCGCCCTCTTACCACCAGAGGGGAAACTCACCCGATTCTACTTCTCATATACAAAATTTTCACAGAAATAAAAATCCAGAGAGCTATTACTCATACCTTCTACCATACCTTTACCATGAAGTATTCGAAGGCCTTTCTCTCCAATATGTCCAAGCCTTTGATGCAACAACATTGTCTTCTCTCCAGAGACCACTATATTTTCTACTCCACTTTCAGGAACCATAGAACTGTTGCACCTATCAAAAATAGTGCTACCTTGTAGCTTCTACAGAGTTCTAATCCAAACTCCTCGGATCAATACCAATGCTCCCCGAACCATTTTCTAGTTATCCTTCTCGAATACTGTTTTTACACCTGCATCATCTAACTTGCTTACAGAAATCAGATTTCTGGCCAATGCAGGAATATGTAGAACACCTGGAAGTGTTGTAACCCTTCCACCTCGTAGCTTCAACTTTACTTTTCCACGACCAACGATTCTAGCCTTCCTATCAATCTCCCAAGAAGACATCACCACCATCATATTTCTCATACTCACAAAACCACTCTGTATGGGGAGTGAAGTGAAAGGATGCACCTGAGTCAAGCAACCATGCCTCATGATCTACATATGTACTTGAAGAATTCAAGTACACATCCCCACCTTCATCTGAGGTGGTTTTCACCTCTAGAGAAGGAGAATCATTAGATCCCTTTCCTTTATCAAGAGATTTAGATTTACAGTCCCTTTCGTAGTGCCCTTCCTTTCTGCATTTCCAACACACCACCTTTATAGGTTTTCCTGGAGATTTAGATCTCCCTCTAGATTTAGATCTTCCTCTCGATGACTTATTTTTATTTGTGTTCTGGGACCGTCCTTGTACAGACAAGGCATCACCATTCTGGCTCTCCATATTTTTCCATTTCATCTCCTCTATCAGCAAGGATGAGACTATTCATTAAACTGCAAGGCAGTTGCATTGCTACCTATTGCAATAACCAAACTATCCCACGAATATGGTAGAGAACACAACAAACTAATGCACTTATCTTCATCTAAAATTTTAATATCAACAAATGCTAACTGGATTACCACAGTTTTAAATGCATTCAGATGCTCTCTCACCAAGTTTCCATATTTCATCCTCAAGTTATACAACATTTTCCATAGGAACAGTTTATTCACCAGAGACTTAGATTGGTACAAAGTCCCTAACTTGTCCCACAAAGACTTCTCCGTATCTTCCCCTGATACATTCAGCAATAATGAATCTGAGACACACAATCATATTGTGCTATTTTCCTTTCGATCCAACTTCTTCCATTCTTCATTGGACACTTCCATTGGTTTAGTACTTGGATCTACCATGATCCACTCATCTTTATCGACCAACAAATCCTCCATATTGAGTTTCCACAACTCAAAACTTTGACCATTAAATTTCTCGATCTCTATCTTTCCACTGCTCGCCATCTTCTTTCACCAACAAAATCGATCTCGCAAATCTCCCATAGAATAGGGTCTACCACAGACTCAAGTGAAACCCCTCAGCAACAAAGGTGTCCCCTTGAAGCCAAAACTACTCTGATACCAAATATAGGTTTTAACCCCATACAGAAATTACCTGCATATGAAGTCTAAAACAAATAAAATAAACAACGCGAGAGCATAACACATAAAACACAACCAGGACTACCAGCTTGATTTTTCATCATGTTCCTTTCAATGTTACAATACATATTTATACATGCCGAAGCATCCAATACCATGGAACAAAAAACCATCCCGTTCAAAAACCATGTGCTAAAATCATGCACAAAACCATAGGTGGGTCTGCCCTACCTAACATAGGGTCCAAAACCAAAATTTTCCTGGGCATTGCCCCGGACCCCATAAAGTGGGGTTACAGGTATCCCTCAAACCGCCTGTGACCTCCCCCCCTCTAACCCTTGGTTAACTACATGGGCTAGTCATGGAAAGAATATAAAACAAACCAACAATAAGCAAGCTCAAGGCCAAACATTATCCAATTCACAAGCACTCCAAGTCTCTATTCCAATGTGTAATTCCTATTAAGGATAGCTTGTATTTAAGGGGAAATAAAGCCTTTAAAAATAACACAATCCCTCAAGGATCAGTTCCTGAATGCATGCACTATCAATGTAACTTAGAAAAATCTAAAACAAATAATACATTGTCCCTACACTCTAGTCTCAACTGGGTCTTTCTCAAAATCAACATGCATGAGTTGTTGATGATGGAATCTTCAGTTAACTAGAGTAGCACTAATTAGGTCACTAGTGTCCCAACTGAATGTTTACTCACTATTAGTTCTTGAAACTTGTTGGAACTAATTTAACTGGACTTAACTTAATAAACTAAGTTAACTAATTACAACTCATTCATAACTCATCCTTAACTCCTATAAGTTATGGAGAACATATACATGTCTTCTAAAAGACTTCCAATTCGAATTTCCTAAATTAATTAAGTTAATTAAACTTAATTAATTATTTTCAAATTGCTATGAAAAAATAATTCTATTTTAATTCACATTTTAATTCAGGGACAAATTAAACTAGAATTTTTTGTTGCCATTTCTTAACAAAATTTGAGTAAAACATTAGGGAGATAAGTTGAAAATACAAAACTGAAAAAATAGTTTTATTTTAATTCAAGGACAAATTAAACTGGAATTTATTGTTGCCATTTCTTAACAAAATTTGAGTAAAACATTAGGGAGATAAGTTGAAAATACAAAACTGAAAAAATAGTTTTATTTTAATTCAAGGACAAATTAAACTGGAATTTATGTTGCCATTTCATAACAAAATTCGAGTAAAACATTAGGGAGATAAGTTGAAAATACAAAACTGAAAAAACAATTTTATTATTTTATTATTTTTTTAATCTTTTTATTTTTTTACCCAAAAAAATGGTGAATCATCCCCCATGGTTGACATCACCACCTTGAATCCTATTGGTTCTTATAAAGTTTATTTTGGTTGTACATTTTTCTTAGGAGACCCATTTTAGACCTCAAAAGTTCTCTAATGCTTCTCACGAAGCTCCTATAGTTTTTTACCCATCTTGATAACACCAAGTTGGAAAATATGTTTCCACTAGCCACAAAAACAAAACTACTACAAAGCAAGGTTGATGATGACAATGAAAATAGGTTTACATTTCCAATCATGACACAAATCAAACTATCCCACATATATTTGCATACCTAGTGAACAAGCAAGCCTTTTATAACCATTAACCAAAGGACATCGAATACATCAACCAAATGGATTTATAACCATTAACCAAAGGACATCGAATACATCAACCAAATGGATATATTATCATTCTGTAATAGGCATATTTTTCATAGGAAAAGAAAGATCATGGAAATTTTAAGAATTAATATCCTTGTTTTAAAGAATATGTGTGCCTAAAAGTACTTTTAAGGAAAAATGTTTCCAAAAATAAATTGTGAGAAAGAATTGCTCGAAGCATGAATTTAGTTACAAAAAAAAATCAAATTATGACAATGTGATGCTTCTTCGACCTCGACGCTACAATCTATCCAAAACATATTCCTAAAAATTCTCCATATGAAGGAGGAAGTAGACTTGCTATGCCTCTTCCACTAGTAGATACATCTCTTTGTCTTTTCTCTACCCCTATGATAAAGAAAATGGGTCAAGTTGCAAGCCTATTCAAAACCACTAACCCCATGCATTAAATTTGAGCTCCACCATTCACCTATATGCAAAAACATGTAGAATGTCATGTACCATGTTGAGGTTTTCCTTTATACCAAAACCTGCAAGCATTAATAAAATTCCAAACCATTATCATTTACCATTTTGAGTGGTACTAGGGTGGTTCCCAGAGTGGCAGTTAGTCCATGTGATTGATTCCCAAAGACTTGTGTGTGAAAATCCAACAACCCTCTCAAATGCAAATCGAGAAATCCAACTTGGGCCAAGGATCTAATACCATGTACGAGTATTATATTACATAAAAAATTGTCTATAAATATGTAAAAAACCTCCATTATATAATAATGGAGGAGGCCTAGTGTCAATGAAGGATAACTATGACAACTGAACATATACAAATCCTATATAAACTTACAACTCATTATAACTATCTCGTTGGGAAAATAAGCCTTTGAAATACCAAGTATAACACTATGCAACCATGTCATATACACATTTCTCCAATAGATTTTTCTTCTCTAATACATTTTTCTATTCCTTCACATAGACTAGAATGAATAAGAGCTTTGGTTGAACAAATTTCACATAATTATGCCTAAGATGTTTATTTAAGGGCAGAGGCTCTGAGAACATTTTGTCATCTATCAAAAGCTAATGGGAAATACTACGTGTAAAAATAAATAATCTACATAAAATTGCACATTTTCACTGCACAACACCGTGTTAATGTACAAACCCTTTATGTGCTCCAAGGTATGATTGGTGATTGGTTTGATTGTGAGCAGTTTCTCTGTAGGTGATGTGATGCCAACCATGGAGCACAATTTCCATTAAACAATAGGGTTAAGTTTGGAAAGGAAATGTTTCATAGATAATCTTTGCATGAAATTGATGAAATGCTTTTATGTTTCATAGGTTTCTATATGATTTCTCTAGAAGATCCTGATTTATAAAATATAAACATATTAATTTTTTGGCTAACCATTATATTTTACTTCTTAAATTGTTTATATTTAATATTAAAAATTTGATGAACTTTAGTTTATTTTTATATTTATTATTAAAATGGCTACACTCAGTTACGAGTGTCTCTAATAAAAAGTAATTTCACTAAATGTTTATGCTATGAGCTTACACTCAATATGGTTGTAGCAAAAAAAATGGTTGGTTAAATAAATGGTTAAATACAATAATTTTCTTTGTGGAAATAATGTGAGAATTTTTAATAATTATTATTATCCTTGATGTTATTATATACAAGAAATTCAAATATAAATTTTATTGAAGATTATAATATCCTTCTATTTGGATATAGATACTATTTTTTTTTTTGGATTTTTGAAATTATAATTGCAATATGATAAGTAATTTCATTATATTAATTATTTTTATATCAATTGAAAAAAATTATACAAGAAAAAAAATAAGGAAAATTAAATATATAAAATATAATATATATATATATATTATATATATATATATATATATATATATATATGATTAAAGAAGACTCAAAAAAAATGTGAAAAAAAAAGGAAAGGAAGCTTTTATATTCTCAAAATTTATGAGTAATATATGATAGATGTATTACAAGAATTATATTTAGAAATTGCTAAATGGAAGAGAGTTGTATGTTTATTTGATTCATTAACTATGTAGTTGAGTTGACTTTTAGCATAATGATTATGTTCTAAGGTGGAATTACTTATTGTAATCTGATTAAGTTAGTTAAATGATAAGGTTGATCAGTGAAATTAGATGAGGGAACCCTAAAGAGAATGGGATCAATAAAGTGCTTGACTAACAAGTATGAGGTCAATAGAGCACGTCAGAGGTAGCATAACATGTGACTAACAAATTCTCCGTTGACAACATTTTTGTTTGTTTTATTTTGTTTTCTGACTAGTGGAATCGACATTTGGGATAGTTCTATGCTTTTGTGACATGGGGTTGATCTATCCACTATGACTATAACCACTATGTACATGGACACATGTTGGTCGTGGTTTCAATCAATGACCTCATAATATTAACATAATATGTTTGGTTGAGTGTTCTATAGCTTGTGAGTTGTTGACAACAACCTATTGATATCAATCATGATGGTTGAATATTTAATGATGTGGGACTCTACCAATAGAGCCAAAACCTCGTCAATGTAAGTTGTCATCAACAATGACAACCATAATTGTCATGGGTGTCAAATACATCTAGTTATATAAATAGGTCTCTAAGACCTAGCTTTTAAGTCACAACCCTTCAAACATGTAAATGGTAGTTAGGTTGACTATTATATGAATTTATTCTTGTTGTAGGCGAATTTTTAAAGAAAAATAGTTCTATAAAGGTACTTTTTTTAAATAGTGAAAGTATAGGATTTTCACAATTTCCACTTAGGTCATACTTGATTAGGATCGTTATGATAAAAATATGAAAGGATCCTTTTTCTAATGACATTTAAACTTAAAATAAAACAGTTATGCCTATAAGTTTTTTTATTTTGTTGATTAAATACATATTTTTAACTTTTACACTTGAAATAAGGATATATGATTCTCCTTCGTGTGAATATTTCAATAGTGGGAGGTGTTGGGCCTTTAATTTGTTTCGTGACATCCATAGGAAATGAGCTATTAGCCAAGAAAAATAAATTTTAGGTCATACTCCAAGACCAATCTTTTCTATGGCATTCCTCAAACAAGTATCTCTTATTTTTTAGGAAAGCATTTTTTTTTTAAATATTGAAATATTTTATTTTTTCTCTATTAATATAGGTTTTGCATCAACATAGAAATAATAATATGAATTTAGTGGAGCTTAGTTTCTTGAAATGGGGATTATTATAGACCAATTGAGCAGTTGAGCATGAATGTTAAGGAAGGCTTGTAATGTACATGTTGTAGATAAATTTTCTTATTTTGTAGAGCTATTTTGATTGTACTGCTATTTTTCTGGCTCAAGGTATATGGGAACCCATGGTTTTTCCCAAGGAATTCATGTTTAATGTAGATTATTTAAAAGTCAAACAAGCTCCAAGCTAAGTCTTCATATTTGCCAATGGGAATAAAGCAACAATATCTCTAGACAACACCACTTTTCTCAGTGCTCTATGACCCTAACATATGGTATGAGAGCCAAAGTGGTAAGTATCGAAGTTGATGGCTAGAGTGGTAAAATTAAAAGCCTGGTGATGGTCTTGGAGTTGCAACACAAGCTCGTAAATGAGAAACGAGTGTTGTAATGACTAACAAGGAACCTTGAATCTTTTTTAGCAATGATGAATTTTTACAATGCAAATCTAAACATCGAGGACGGATATCACATCACCAATGTATTCCTGAAGACATGCATTGACAAAGGTGGAGATGTTGAGATAGGGAATCATGGATGTGGTGTTGAATTATAGATTCTTCTATTGAAAAGGCATGAGACAATGTCACATGTAGAGAGAAAGAAAACATAGACAAATGAAGCAGAAGTTTGTTGAAGATATCAGTCGCCACTTGAAAATATTGAATTGAGTTGGAGTTGTTGTTGAATATAATAAGTCATAATATAACATCTAGAAATTGTACAAGTTGTTTAGATCTACGATGGGCATTTTAGGTATAAGAGAGTATAGGCGAGAGCGACACCACTAGGCTATCGAGATGGAGATGAACACAGGAACAAAGTGTCATTCACCATCCACAATAATCACAAGTTTGTTGATATAAAGAAGAATCCTAGGATTTGGGTCAAAAATAAAAGCCAGAAGCGAAAGATTTCTACTGTGTTATTTGGAGTAGATATAGAAAGTAAGTGTTGAAATGTGTATAGCATGGGTTGTGGATATTTGGCATCCCTAGTTGATGGCCACTGTGTAAAGACTGTTTTTGTGTGTCAACATTGTAGCGGTCGCTATCGGTGTAGGGACACCATAACAACATGTTTTGGAGGTGCTGGAGAAGTGACCCTAATAGGAGATGCATTGATAGTGATGGAAGACTAGGAGCCTGCACTGTGCTTTGTGAGTTTGTTAAAAAGGGTTATTTTAGACTAGAGCTTTGAAGATGTTGCTACATACATAAATTATTTGTGCTTACAAGAGATTACATGGACCAAGTGGTGTTGAAAAGCCAAGTCTAGTATGGATTAGGCAATATAAAGAAGTTGAGAGAGTAGTAATATGGAAAGAACCGAGATGTAATAAATGGGTGGTGATGTTTAGTGAAGGAGTTTGCGTGTTGTGAATACTTTAAGGGTTTTGTTCTAAGGAATTTTATTAGAAAGTTGTAAGCTTTAATGTTTAGGTAAACATATAGTATGGGAGCATGCATTATTGTAAGGCCTTAGGATTTTGTTCAGGTAGTGCATTGTACCATGGAGCTATCAAGCTATGGAATGGACCACTTAAAGAGGTGCCAGAGTGGAAAGTTTAATGGTATCCTAGTTTAGTTTGATGCGAGAAATGTCAAAACTTACATGACATTATTGATGAATGAGACCAAGTCAATCTCCCAGATTCAAGTTTAAGGGGGGCATTGTGAGGGTGGATTAGGTAAACTTGACTTGGTCAAGTCACTGGTGGCATATGGGAACCCATGGTTTCTCCCATAGTATTCATGTTTAATGTATATTTTTTAAAGGCCAAACAAATCATTGTTAGATTGTCCTATTAGTCTCCGAGAATAGAGAAACTGTGTCTTTTGATACCACCACTTATCTTAGTGCTCTATGATCCTAATATGAATCAAACCAAAAAATATATATCATGACCCATACATTCCAATTTTTGATGCCCATGAAAAACAAACAACAAATAAAATTTGACTATCACAAAGGTTTCACATTTTCAATGAATGTATCAAATTCACCACACGAGATAATCTGCACTAGAATGCTTTGTTTTTCAAAATAAATGAGATGGAAGTATGAACATAGAGATGGAAGGATGCTAGGAAAAGAGGTAGTCTCATTTCTCTACCCATAGGATTTCTTTTTTCTTGTACTTTGCTTTTTTTTCTTGGATGTATACCTCCTTTTGTGTTTGGAAAAAAAATATTCATGTTTTTCTTTTCTATGCGTATAAAGAAAACTTCCATACATATCTAGATTTATCTATATTCATGTTTTTCTTTTATATGCATATAAAGAAAACTTTCATACATATCTAGATTTTTTTTTGAGATTTTTTTTTCGATGCAGCCTTTTCTTTAGTACCACTATATAATCCATGTTTATTAAGAAATCAAAGGTGGGAGAGGAGAGGTATCTCTTCTGATTTTATTTGTAGTTGTCAAAAAAAATTCATTTTATTATTGGCCTGAAAAGAACAGAGCTCCCCATTGGCACAAGAGGCAAATATTGTAGTCATGTTTAAGTCATTTAGAAAATCATAAATTTCTTTGCCTTACAAGTGCTTTTGTATATGTAATGTGGGTGGTCATAAATTTCACATTTGGACATTCATAAATTTATTAGCCTTCAATTGCTTTAGTATAAATTTCTCCTTCACAATTGCTCTAGTTTAAGTAATTTAGATGGTCATAAATATCTCATAATTTATCATTGCTAGCATACACGGTAAATACAGCTGATGGGATTTGATCTTCTGACTTCCTAGAATCAGAGGCTTTCGAGATTGCTGCAAAAGGAAACCATTTTTTTTCAGATATTCTAAATAGAGGCAGTTAAATAACCTTTTATTATATCCTAAATAAAAGGTAGCTAGAGAATGAAAATAATTTCCAGTTCACAATTGTATTTTTGTTAAATAATTTTTGTGTTGGGAATTCATGAAGCCACTAACCCAAGTAAAGGATTTACAGAAGATAACTGTCAAGAAAGTGACTGCCCTAAATATTAGAGGACGCTTCATGGGCCACATATATCTTCGTTAGCCTTATTTCATATGATCTCATGGAAAGCAATATGTTGTAATTGATTACTCTAATATTTTTGTAATAGTTACAGTATGTTTTAACCCCATACAGAAATTACCTGCATATGAATTCTAAAATATAGAAAATAAAAAATGTGAGAGCATAACAAATAAAACACATATATACATAGATTTTCCCCGGGATCCCAAAACACTACCAGCTTGATTTTTCATTATGCTCCTTTCAATGTTACAATATATATTTATACATGCTAAAGCATCCAATACCATGGACCAAAAGCAATCGTGCCCAAAACCATGTGTGCAAACCATGCAGGAAACCATAGGTAGGTCCACCCACCTAATATAGGGTCCAAAAAAAATTTCCTCGGGGTGCTGCCCCAAACCCCATAGAGGGGGCCTACTTGTCCCCTTCAAACCCCCTAGACAAGGGGAGGGTTACGGCACCCCTATGAACCCCCGCTGCGCAATCAGCACAACGAAGGGGGCTCCACTCCCCTCTAATGCCTCGGTAAAGTCGTGGAAAGAATATAACACAACCCAACAATAGTCACAAATGTAAGTTGAGATTTATTTTCACTATAGGTTTTTTCGTTTTTTAAATTAAATTAATTAACTAAAAAAATATCATATAAATATGTATCGCAGAAATATGAGTGAAGGATTTTTGGGTATGTGGTATTAGTAAGACATAGTATTGGCCCATAGTATTGTAGAAAAATACATTTATACGTTAAGAATCTTTATAATAAAATGAGGTGAATTTTTATGGTTAAGAATCTTGTTACATTTTTTTTTTATAATAAAGTGTGGTGAATTTTTATGGTTAAAAATATTGCAACATTTTTTTTAATGTATGTCTATATCCTTTTTATAATTAACCATTATAGATCCATCTTAAGCACAGATATAGCATACACTAAGAAGGAAATATCTTGAGGTTCAAACCTCTTTTAGAATGCAAAATTTGAAAAAAACAAATTGCATCCCTCTCATCCATTCACAGATCCCAATGAATCTATAGTGGTTCTCTCTCTATATATAATCATTGTTTTTAATTGTTTAAATTGGTTTGTTGGATGTTATATAAAGTAGATAAGTTAAACTTGTAGGTTCAAAAAATCTTTGTTGGATTTTAAGGAAGTTTGACGAAAAAAATATAAAATAGTGAGACTACCTCAAAGTTTTCACCATAGAAACTTATTCTTTTCAATTGTTATATTGATATATATTTAATTTTTTATATAATATATAAATAGTTGAGATTAAAATATTTTAACATAACGTATGCATTGAGAAATTTTATCTATGAACTATATTGCCCATATTAAAATGATTTCTTTTCGTTATTACTATAATTTTAAGAATACGTTAATATTACTTTTCCCACATATTAAAATATTTTATTGATAACTCATATTGCAATTTTTTATTATGATGAATATTTTTAAATGACACATATCAATTTTCGTTATTAAGAATTGAATAAATTACAGATCTCCCTCTTATTAATCTTATTATAAAGTTTTTTTATTTTTTATTTTAGGTTTTAACTTTCAATTAACATTTTTCTTTTGGAATTGAATTTTTTATTAATTACAATATTAAAATATTTTCTTCTAACATTTTCTTTTTATATATAGAGATATATATAAAGTTGATATCGATATAAATTAGTTAATTAGTTAACATAGATCTTCAAATAATATAGTTAAACACATTGAAATATTTTTGAAAAGCATAAGGTTTTGTTTATAATCTTTTGGTTAGAATTTGAAGGAGAGAGTGTATCCGGAATATGATCTTCAATTCCATTAAGTAAAAGGTTTAAGCATGTTACTCACAATTTGTTTACTTCTAATTATTTTATCTCTTTTTAAAGTTGATATCAAATTATATTACATTATATGGACATTGAAATATTTTATATATGATTAAGAGTGAGTGAAATATTTTTGTCACATTGAGTGGTAATATCAAGAACAAATTGAGTGATCATAATGAGGTTGGCATTATTGATGTTTTATAATACTTTTAATTAAAACTATCTAAACATGCACATTTAGTTTTGTTTTTTCTTATTATAGCTGACATTGCTTTTATGTTTACATATTATGAGGGACATGTGTCAACTACACGTTGAGCACATACATAATGACACATTGCACTCATACTAGGTGCAATAAAGTTATAATGTAGTTAATGTTTATAATTTTTTTGGACATGTGGTATTGATAAGTCATGGTCTTGGCCATAGTATTGTAGCAATTCCTATTTATAAGTTAAAAATATATATGATCAAGAGGATGTGAATCTTCATGATTGAGAATCATGTTACATATTTCTCTAAATATAATTATGTTTCACTCATATATTATAAATATATTTGCAATAATAATAATAAATAATATAATATAATACAATAGTTAATTTTATTTTTTTTAATCTTGCTAATTTAAATGTCCAAGAGTATATTTTGATGCCTTCATAAAATTGATGTCCATCAACATTTACTAATCATTTAACTATTCTATTTACAATTTGTTTTGTTACAAAATAAAATTATAACAATAATATGAAAAAAAATATGGAAAAACTTCATCTATTAAATTTTTTCACTTAATTTTACTATAATATTATTAAAAAATAGAATTATAATAAAAAAAAATAACTTTATTTGGTTGTAATATGATACCAGGCCCCTTTGATAACCTGTTATATTTTCTCACTTTTGATATTTACCCACGATGCTATATTTCGCAAGTTTGGGGCAATGGAATTAGAAAAACATTTCATTTTGGAATGTGATGTGCTCAAAGACATCATAGAAAATTATGAAAATATGTTAGCATATTTTTCTTGGTATTGCCTTTTCAACAAAAAAAATATTAAAAAATTCAAATTTTAACTTCCACATTGGAAATCCCTTACTAGATTTGTTTCCCTTTTTTACAAATTAACCAAACTTGAGCATGGGGGATTTCTCTATTTAGAGGCTTCTTAATTTTTGTTATTACCTTCCCTGAATTTAAACTGAAATCCCCTTTCCTAGTGTAAACTAGAAGTAGATACCAAAACACACCATAGAATAAAAATAAAAACAAGCCACAGAACCCACTCTCGGAAGGTCGAATTTGTTTTCAAGTATAATGTCACCCAACTGTTCCAATTCAACGATAGTGAGGTCGGGTCAGAATGATAGTCACCTATGAGCCATGACCCGCCTTTCAACTATTTGATGAGTTGGGTCAGTACCATCACCTTGTTTTTACAATAACTAATGGGCGTTCTGTTCGTCAAATGCACCAAGGTCAAACCTCGCACTTTGGGTCAAGGATTTCAAATCCCTCCATGGATGTTTTTGGATTTTATGTATGTCCCTGACTATTAATGCACTTGACCATTGATTGGTCTTCAGGGTCAAGGTTTGGGCTTGTTTGTTTCTTGGTTTCAACCAAAATACCTAACCTATATGTGGTTGGCCCAATTTGCCTTTCGCTTCTTTCAATAAATTGCAATGACTACATTTCTAGTAGTCCTCTCTGCTTGCAAAGGGATGCAACCTCAACTGATAAACCATTTATGTCCCCTTTTCGCGACAGTGATGAATCCAACAGTGTAATAATAAGTGGTCTCCAGCAGTGGTAATCGCTCTATCACATAGAGCAGAATGCACTTCCCCAAAATCAATGAAACTCAAGGCACATTTGCAAGCTTAATAACGATTCTACAATGTGGAATTAACACTTAAAAGAATCGAAAAATAAAACTTTAATGCCTAATAAATCATACCTCCGACCGTTGATGCTACTCACTCATATCTTGAAGCAGTCCACTTCTACTCAACGAATTAGAAAAACAGTAGATCACTATATGGGCACATTAACACCATGAACACAATTGCAACTTAAAAAATGGTTGCCTAAAATTGTAACCCTGCTTATTGAAACAAACAAACAATACCAAAACCGATAGTCTCTAAAATGTGGGATCTATTCAACACATTAAAGGATCAGAATGCCATTGAAACACTGATTGGATACCCAGAAAACAAAATAGTCGTACACAATGCTTAGGACAATCTGAGCAGGTTTCAAGCTGAAGGGATTGGCAACATTGTAGAAATAAACAACGAAGAACCCCTCTGGGCTCTAAAATGAAAACCGAGAATATTTAGAACTTTGAAATGGGAACTGACCAAGATGGGTGAAATAGTTGAATTGGGTAACTATTTGTACTCATGGAGAACAGGCTAGAAAAATGGACAAGCGGAAAACCCAAGATCGCTAGTGAAGGCTTTGCAAAGGTTGAGGGACTTGTTTAAATCATGAAATGATATGCAACCTTTTTAATAACATTGACTCGTATTTCCTCTCAGATGATTTGAAATACACTTGCAACCAAAAAGAAAAGATTATATAGAGATAGGTAGATCATTCCCAAATCCTATTTGGCACTTCGAAGCTCTGCCCACTCTAACTTGATGGTGTAAGCCTGAAGGGGATTGAGTTAGTGAGCTTGGGGACCAGACAGAAGTATATATAGCCAAGCTTCCATCAAGATTCTATTGGCTATGTTTCAAGTGGTCCACAGATCATGGTAGGGAACTTCAGATGGAGTAATGGACCACTCCAGAAGCTCCCAACAAGAAATTAATTAATTGCAGTTGATTTTCGTAATTTAAGGAAAGTACTCTTATTGGTTTCTAGAAATTAAGGAAATGACTGCAGTTTACTTCTGTAATTATAGGCAGCAGTTGGGAAAACATAAAGGAGCTTAACATTTTCCACTTGGTCCATACTTCCAATCTTAATGTCTCATCTTAAAACCCATTGATAATCTGTATTAAGTAATAGACACATGAATCATGGCGATAAGTCCTCTAGTGACGAGTATTATATTCCATGTATTACTATGTATTTATTCTTATTATAATTTATGTGGCAACAATTTCTTAATGAATAAACCTTATGCTTATTCTTGGTCCTACACAGATGAATTTTCTCAAATCAAATTAAGGTGCACATAAATATGAGAAAAACATCACAATAAGTACACTACATGATCCTTGAATTTAAATGGTGGCATGCCCTTAGTAAAAGGATTAGCAATCATCAACTCAGTGCTAACGTGATCAATGACTACTTTCTTTTCTTTAACGTGTTCCCTTATAGCTAAATACTTAATGTCGATGTGTTTATTTTGACTCCCACTTTTGTTGTTTTTAGCCATAAAAACAACAGCTGAATTTTCCCAATATATATTCTCAATAGCTTAGATATAGAATCCATAATTCTAAGCCCAAAAATGAAACTCTTAAGCCATAAACCATGTAAAGTAGCCTCAAAACAAGAGACGAACTTGGCTTCCATAGTGGAAGGGGCAATCAAGGTCTTCTTGGCACTCCTCCATGATACAGCTCCACCAGCCAACATAAAAATGTATCCTAATGTTGATTCTCACTTCAGACGGGCATCCCCAAACGCGCATATGTCACAAACTTGGTTTCCAACCTTTCCATAATTCAAATGGTGTTTTAGGAACAACCTTGGTTGGAACTTGGTTTAATATATACACTGTCATCTTAAGTGCTTCAGTCCACAAGGATTTAGGAAGATTGGAGCTACTAAGCATAGTCCGTACCATGTCGAATAATAGTCAGTTTCTTCTTTTTGCTACACCATTCTGGTCGAGTGAACCAAGCAATGGTGTATTGGGCAACAATCCGATGCTCTTGAAGAAATTTTGAGAATGGCCCAGGTGCTTGTCCATCTTCTGTGCATTGTTTCTCTACTTCAGCCTTAAAGATCTTAAAGGCATCTAATGCTTCGCTCTTTTTATGAAGCATGTAAAGATACATATATCGTGAGTAATCATCTATAAAAGAGATGAAGTATTTCTGACTATGTGAGTCCATGTATGGACTACATATATTAGTATGTATGATCTCTAATATGTTCGAACTCTTACGGGCACCTTTCTTTGACATGTTGGTCTACTTTCCCTTTATGCAGTCCACACGAGTCTCAAAATCAGTAAAATCCAGAGTATTAAGTACGCCTTCATTTACTAATCTTTTAATTCTTTTTATGGAGACATGACATAATATACAGTGCCATAATTTAGAGGAATCTTCATTAATAACACAACTTTTAGTGCCAGTGTGAACATGCATTAAATCATAAGTGACATTTTCTTGTAAATTAATGTAGTAAATGCCATTAGACAAAATACCATTCCCAACATAATCCGATTTATAAAATAAATTGAAAGATGTTTCTGAAAAGTTAAAGGAATATCCAAAAGGTACAAGCCTTGAAACTGAAATCAAGTTTCTAGAAAAACTTGGAACATAAAAGGTATTTTCTAATTATAAAACAAAGCCACTACTTAAAGTTAAATAGCATGTTCCTATAGCTTCCACATGTGAGCCCATGTTGTTTCCTGATAAGATGCTTTGCTCACTTCCCACTGGCTTCCTTAGGTTTTACAAACCCTGCAAGGAATTCGAAATGTGAATTGTTGATCCAGAATCAATCCACCAGGTGTTAATATTGACATTAACCATATTAGATTCATAACAAACAAACGAGATTGGATTACCTTTGTCCGCAATCCATTTATGAAATTTGGCACATTCCTTCTTCATGTGTCCCTTCTTTTTACAGAAGAAACACTTGGAATCTTTCTTAATATCGGACTTTACCTTTCCCTTTCCGATTGGCTTGAGATTTGCCCTTTCCACACATTGCCAACATTGCACTTTCTCCCAATTCCATCACCAGTCTCTCTTCCTCTTGAACACACATGGTCATGAGTTCATTAATTGACCATTTATCCTTATGTGTGTTGTATGAGATTTTGAAGGGTTCGTATTGGTGTGGAAGGGTACTCAGGATGTAGTGCACCAGGAAAGACTCTGATATTTCAACTTCGAGTTTCTTCAATTGAACCATAGTGCCCCTCATTTGCATGATATGCTTGTGCACACCTTTCACACTGGTGAGCCTTAGGTATGAGAACTTCATGATTAGGGCGCTTGCTAGTGTCTTGTCTGAAGTGACCAATTGATCATCAATGGCTTTTAGCAAGTATCGGACCATTTCATGCTGATCAATGGAACCACGAATACCAACTGAAATTTTAGTCTTAATGAACATCATGCTTAGGTGATTAGATCTCTCCCATCGTTCATAAAGCGTGATGTCCATTGTAGTGTTGGTATTAGTGAGTGTCAGTGGTTCATATTTCTTAATAGCATAGTCTATGTCCATCCAACCCAAATGAAGGAGAACCCTCTCCTTCCAGGCCTTATAGTTATCTCCCTTAAGTTCAGGGATATCACAACGAATTTCAGAGAAATTTGCACGTTGTACAACTGCATAAAATTAAAGATCACTTGCTTATGTTAAATTTGAGGCCTAAATAAAATTTCATGCTTTACCAATGTAAACCATGCTTAAAATTGAATCTAATGACATAAAAATTGCCCATGGGCTAAATTTTCTATTCAAGCATATTCAATTATTCTTTATAATAGAATTTATCAAATTATTCACTTAATTCATAATTCTAAGGGTATATTATGATTATATTTTGATATAAATTCTTAGTTTTGAACTTTATGATAAAACTATTAATTTATAATTCCTGTCGAATAAGTTATGATATTTTATCTTAATTAATTATATAAAATATAATAAAATTCCTATGGGATAAATTTAATATATTAGTATAATTAATTACAATTTAATGTCTAAATAATCTTTATGTGATCATAACCATCATAATATATAATAATATTTAATTAGAGATGTTGTGGCCTATCTTTAATCAAGTAAAATTAACATGATCACTAGACATTATTTCTTTTATGCATAAAAATTAACTTGATATGAAAATAATGATAATTTGCATAAACAAAACTATAAAATTCATGTATGATATTTAACGATGGGTCTAGTATACTCATCCAAAATAGCATGTTTTAATTTACAACAGAAATAATCAATTCATGCAAATTAAATAATGAGCATAGTTAATAAATTTTGCACAATAATTATTCAAATTGCATATAATTAAACCAATATTATAAGCATAAAAAAATTTGAGCAAAAATTAAAGATATTTCCAAATAAATGCCTTAATTCATAAAATTGTCTAAATATGGCATTAGCAAAATAGAACATGTCTATAAACACCAAGGCAGAGATAAAAATGGCTCTGATACCGAATGCAAGCTTAATAGCAATTCTACAATGTGGAATTAACACTTAAAAGAATCGAAAAATAAAACTTTAATGCCCAATAAATCATACTTCCGGCCATTGATGCTACTCACTCCGATCGTGAAGCAGTCCACTTCTACTCAGTGAATAACAAAAATAGTAGATCACTATGTGGGCACATTAACACCATGAACACAATTGCAATTTAAAAACTGGCTGCCTGAAATTATACCCCTGCTTATTGAAACAAACAAACAATACCAAAATTGGTAGTCTCTAAAATGTGGGATCTATTCAACACATTAAAGGATCAGAATGCCATTGAAACGCTCATCGGATACCCAAAAAACAAAATAGTCGTGCACAATGCTTAGGACAATCTGAGCAGATTTCAAGCTAAAGGGATTGGCAGCATTGCAGAAATTAACAACGAAAAACCCCTCTGACCTCTAAAATGAAAACCCATAATAGTTAAAACTTTGAAATGGGCATTGACCAAGATGGGAGAAATAGCTGACTTGGGTAACCATTTGTACTCGTGGAGAACAGGCTGGAAAAAGGGACAAGTGAAGAACCCAAGATTGCTAGAGAAGGCTTTGCAAAAGTTGAGGAACTTGTTTAACTCATGAAATGATATGTGGCCTTTTTAATAACATTGACTCATATTTCCTCTTAGAAGATTTGAAATATGCCTACAACCAAAAAGAAAATATTATATGGAGACAGGCAGATCATTTCAAAATCCTATTTAGCACTTCCAAACTCTGCTCACTCTAACTTGATGGTGTAAGCCTGAAGGGGATTGAGTTAGTGAGCTTGGGGACCAAACAGAGATATATATAGCCAAGCTTCCATCAAGCTTCTATTGGCTATGTGTCAAGTGTTCCACAGATCATGGTAGAGAACTTCAGAGGGAGTAATGGACCACTCCAGAAGCTCCCAATAAGAAATTAATTAACTGCAGTTGATTTATGTAATTTAAGGAAATTACTGCAGTTGGTTTCCAGAAATTAAGGAAATGACTGCAGTTTACTTCCGTAATTGTAGGCAGTAGTTGGGAAAACATAAAGGAGCTTAACAACATTAAACAGTATAAATAAACACACAAGGGCCAAGCAACTCCTCTTTCTCAACACTATCAAGACAGAGTTACACTTTTTTTGATTAGTAATTGAACATGTATTTGGACAGGGTATGGAAACATAGAAAATTCGATTCTATTCACCTTGAAAGGTATATTTATAGAGGAAGTGTAATGGTTCCCTTCGTGAGCTCTTCCCACTCATTATTTTCTCTCGCCTTTTCCCTAACAACCTTTGAGCCTACAAATATAAAATCTAAAAAGAGAAAAATATTCTCTAACAAACATACGTAAGTTGCTAACAATAGCTTCTCCAAAATTGACAACTGACCTACCCCTAAGACACAACTACGCCTCTCCTTAACAAATTAACACATATACTTAACATAAAATAAAGGTTTGACGGTAAGTCTGCTTGGGTGAAGCTTTGCCAAAGAGATCACGGTTCAAATCCAATTGAGTGTAATGTCCTGCTATGGTGTGCGGCTCAAGGAGTAGATTCCCCTTGTCTGTGAATCTCGGCTATCGACTTACAATTTGTTGGATGTACTCTTGGTGTTAAATCATAAGACAAATTTACCATATTGGTTTCTAGAGCAAAATGTGGAGTGATGTTCCTCCATCATTATAATTTGCATTAATAATATTTTAAAACATTATTAAAAAGAATTAGCATGCCAATAATTGAATTATCTGAGTGACATAATAATTGGGATAACTATATAGCCCCAAGGGAATTGGTCGAGTTCCTGCCATTAAAGTATCTTTGAGTTCTTGTAGTTAAAGCACCTTTGCTTTTTAGAGGTGACGGGTTCAATTATGTTGACACTGTTAGGGTCACTCCGCCGTTGAGCGACAATAAGTGATCCTTTCGAGTTGATATAACTAATGAAAATAATGATCCTTTCTAGTGGATATAACTAGTGCAAATATTGTGTGGACCTAGCGATCACGATATCCAAATCTGTGAACCAAATAGACATCAATCCATGGTAAACACCAAACACTTTCTTTTGATACATTTCACGTTGTTAAAACAAAATAAAAATCATAAGAAATTAATTGATTATAACTTTATTTAACTACTATTGTTATTAATTATAAAAAGAATTAATATATAAATTAAACATTTATACATTAAAAAATAAAACATATAACAAGATTTTGGATTTAAGAGATCTGTGGTTTGTGTATTTTGAATCAGTGATCAGAGAATCCACAGTTTGAACATCTTTATACCAACGTTTTGAATCCCAAGTGGGATCCATCATCAGGGTTGAAGAATGATGATAAACGAAGAGCAATAAGGCAGAATAAATACTAATGAGGAAGAAATTTAAGGAAGAACATACTGTCGTCTAGAATT